>JACJUY010001437.1:0-75391 GCA_014220935.1 Platorchestia sp. MABIK | reverse complement strand
AAAAATTCCAATTTCACCCCACTTTGTGGAACTGTAGAGCAATTTGACCTTAGAATTTTGGAATCATTGTTCATTTTTACCCATAGACCTCCGCTAAACAATGATCAAAGTACGATGAAATTAAATATTGCCCCAACTGTGTAAACATGAGTGTGTTTGAATGTGTGTGTGTATGAGTGCAGTTTTGTTTCTTTGTGTAGATGTTATTGTGGTTTGGTTTGATTGCTAGAATTTAGGTGTATGTGTACTTATGGTTCCGAATGTTTAGGAGAAATTGTGTTTTTTTAATGGTTAGGCATAACTATTTTTCGATGTAGGTATAGTGATATTAATTTTTTATTTACAGTTTTCCGCAATTTGTTCTTTATCGTTTTTCGTTTCTTGTTTTTACAGCACTGATGATGGAATCATAGATTCTGAAACGTTTGCAATTAAAAGAATGTTCCCTTTTAGATTGGTTCTTCTTTTCATTGTGCGTATCAGATTTCACAAAAAACGCCCTTTTAATTCTGCAATATGTAACAATTTGTAGTGTTTTAAATATTTAGAATACGCAAGCTGAAAAAATTTCAGCAATTTTGAAATTAAAATTATAGCAATCTAAAAATCATTTGGATCAATTGCAAATTGAAAAAGAACAAATCAAATTTCACTTTGAGCAATTCTATTTTCACGAGGATCAAATCAAAATTCACTTGGAGCAATTCTATTTTCACGAAGAGCAAATTAAAATTCACTTGGAGCAATTCTAATTTCGCGAGGATCAAATCAAAATTCATTTGGAGCAAATCAACTTGTAAATGGTATAGTACACTGCAGTGGAGTGTCACAACCGGGCATGTTAAGATGAGGGTTGTTTGCTTTGTACTCGGGTACAGTATTCACGATTCAAATATGCTGGCACACTGCTGGAGAGTATCACAACCGAGCGTATTGAGATGCGGGTTGTCTGCTTTGTATTCGGGGGCAGTACCCACCATACGAATGTACTCGCGCGTGGTATCCACGATACAACGCATCACAACCGATCGTAGTGAGATGAGGGTTGTCTACTGTGTATTCAGGTGCAGTATCCACGATACGAATGCACTCGGGCGTCTCATCCACGATACACTGTATTCACGATACAACAGCATCTTAATTAACTGGGTGTATTGAGATGAGGGATGTCTGTTTTGGACTCGGATGCAGTATCCACGATACGAACATACTGGCACACATCGCACTACAACTAAAACTCGCGAGGATAAAACTATTGTATATATCTATGGGAACTGGCGCTTCCAGGGGAAAATGTGGGGTCCCAATGGTAAAGTTTGGTGGGCCTTTTATTTTAAAAATAAAATAGGTTTCTGTATTATTTAAGATCATATTTTCTTCAGTTCACTGCTGTGTGTTTTTGATTTGTAAACCAATTACTTTCTTCTTCCACTTCTGTCTTGTTTCATGAACTTTTTCGTTTACAATTTCTATGAGCAGGGAATCTTGAGTAGGAACGCACATTGTGCATAAATTCTGCGTTCCTTATACTCCATACTAATCCATGCCTACATAATTTCTCTTTTTGGGGCACCTTAATTGTTGTTAAGAATTTTGAAATTAAATAATCTAATTTAAAATGTAACAATTTTTCCCTGGAGCTATTAGGATTTTAGCCGCCCAAGTATAGCCTCACCGCAGGGGTTTTTATAAACATAAATGGCCGGCGAACGAAATAGTTACACTACGTAGGGACGCAAGACCACGTCTCCTGTACAGTACTGTCGGTTTCTGTACTGTGTATGCTTCGTAGAAGCTCGATTAGGACATGTTCAAACACACAGAGCTTGACTTACTTGATCAAAACAAATGTTAAAAGCAATTTTTGCACCGACATGTGGTGGCAGTTTCGGCAGTGCAGCCGTAGTGAAATTCCCCAGATGGAGCACCAAATCAAAACGAACGGTCCAATTTTTTGGTCCGTGACAAACTGGCATCGCGCGTGAGCTATCGGAGCACGCAACCTTCATCTTCGGTTGCACTTCGGTAGGGTGCGCTCGCTCGCACTGGCGGATCTCGTTGAGGAAATTTGTTGGACGTTGTTTGTGGCCGTTGTGAGTTATTGATGTGCTTCGCTTCACGGTGTTCTAGCTAACGGTTAGTATTTCTACAGGCGAGTATTTTTACAGTGGAGAACTTTCAAAAGAAACGTCAAAAATGCATTCTCTTGGTTGGTTTGTTTCAAGTTTAAAATGACTTGAAGTACTGGTAGCTATAAAAAGAGGAAAAAAATCTTGACAAAAGACACCTTGGATGAGACAGTCTCCATTTGCATTAATACATAGTTCAATATGAACATATCTTGTTAAAAGCAAAATAAGTAATGGCTGAATCCGTAAATAATAATTGTTTTCAAGAAATAAAAACCAACTATTTAATAATTATACCTGTTATAGCGTGAACACAAAAATTCAAGTAGAGTAATTCACAACTAATGCGAGAGTCAGCTGAGCACAAAAAGTTAACATTGAATAAAGAAATAGAACGAGTACATTGTAGCTTGTCCCCTGGTATACACACACACATTTTCCCTCGCAGAAATTGAGGCAAGCTCAAAATTGTAGTCGTTACCTGTATATAGGAACGCTTCGGTCTGCGTAATAAAAAAGCACCAGGATTGGCTGCCTGGATGTAGTGGTCACCGTGACGTCACAGGGGAGCAACGCTGATTGGCCGACCAGAGCGTGAACTGTGGTCAACGGACCTGTGGACCAGACATAGCAAACATTTAGACAGCGGCTGATCTTTGTTTTACTAACAAACCAGAATAGACACCGTGACTGCCTTTCCTAAGACTAGAAGGAAATCAGAAACGTAGAAACGTGTGGTAACCATTTATTCTAGTTTTTGCGCAAGATACTCATCAAATAGTGACGGAGGTAAAAGCAAGAATATCATAGCAATAAGAAAGGTAATTTTGTTCAAGAACGTTTCGCCACATGGGACGGACACTAAAGTTAGCGATAAGCAATAAATCAGTCAAAAAGACACAAAAGTCAGTGAGCTTGGACACCAAAAGCAGATAAAATTGGCATCTGCAAAGAGGCAAACTAAAAGATAACTAGAATTACAGTTGAATTTTAAATAAGGGTGCGATTTTCGTAAAAATCGGGGTTAATTTGAAAAGAACTTAGGCTACGAAATTACAATTTAAAGCAAACGACGCAGTTCAGTTAAACCAAATTTCTTTGCTTTGGATGGGTCAAGGCAACTTTGTCAATGCAGAGTAGTTGGAAATGTATGAGTGAGAAAAAAATCCTTTTTCTTCTCATACGTTCTTTAGTGTAAAAATAATATTAATATTAATAAAAATGATAAGAAAAATTTGACAGAATTTTAATTCTCATGTATTCATCAGTAGCAGGATTACATTGATGTTGAGAATAATAATAACTAAAATTTTGCAGGATTTAAATTGTGCGTTTGGTGCTTCATTTTCGAATTCAGGTAGTAACTCTAGCGGTCTGAGGAGACAGGGCTTAAAATGACGAATGAAGCATGCAGATTATGACCGCCTTCTCCATTTACTTACAATGTTTGACTCAGTCAGTTGTTGCGATAAGTTCAATGTTCGACTAAAAAAGATTGTTTTATAATTTAAAGTTAATCAAGCTAATCCCTCGAAATAGGATTTTAGAATCGAAATATTGTGACATGAAATGAAGATTCGGGCAGCATTCCTTGTTGTAAACAGTTCGTCATCGGTTCTCTTTCTTCCATGGTTCAAATAATTATTTAATTCGATCGGAATTCTTTACGATTTCTCTGCATATTATCAGCAGAATATAACTTCATTTAAGGAATTTTATTTGCAGTATATAACATGTCCTCACTTACCATTTTTTTACCAGCTTCCATTTATAGTTTCAATAACTGATCCCGTTACCGAGAATCTCTAGGTCGAGATGAAAATAATGAAAGAATGTGATTGTGAAAAAAAGAAGTAAAAAAGTGTGCGAAAAGATACAAGCAAGAAAAAGGAATTAAACTGAACATGATTTATTGCAAATGTTCTAGAACATTTATTATTCAGCGCTGAATGTCAGAGAACAAAACTCTGCGTTTAAATTTGCTCGACGATTAGATTAGATTATTAGTTAGTTTAAGCCTTCCTATCCTCAACAAATGAGATCCAAAGAGAGGAAGGAAGAAGGCACCACTTAGTGTGGAGTTAAGGGAACGTGAAATGTTGCAGAAAGGGCATAGAAACAGTAAGATGCGAAAGAAGTTCATGAAACAAGGTCAAAGTTGAAGAAGAAAAAAGAAAAAAGAAAAAAAAAGGAAAAACATTTATTTCCAATAAAGTACAAACATGAAATGTCGATACATTGGTTTTTAAAACACCTTAATCTAAAGCATCCTTAATTGACAATAACACATTGGTATTGGGATACCCGTGTAAAATGTTGAATCAAAAAATGATTGACAGAAAAGCACATCAAAAATGAGTTCCTTAGCTCTGCCGAATCTGATTTTGATGGTGCATTCGAATATAAGTTACTAAGAGAATTAGAAAGTAGAAGGTGTTGAAAAAACAGGACAGCAGTGAACCGAAAAAAAGTTGGTCGGTAACAAAACAAAACCTATGTTATTTTAACAAAAAGAAAGCCTACTTAACCTTTAGCTCGGGCCCTCACATTGTTCCCCTGGGAGCGCTAATTCCCATAGATACAATAGTTGTATCCCCTTGAGGGGATTTGCTCGAGGAACAAAACGTTTTTCCTTACGACCGAAAACTTAATTGGGATGGCGGTAAGGGGTGCAGGTAAGGGGTGCAGGTAAGGGGTGCAGGTAAGGGGTGCAGGTAAGGGTGTAGGTAAGGGGTGCAGGTAAGGGATGCAGGTAAGGGTTGCTGGTAAGGGGTGCAGGGAAGGGGTGCTGGTAAGGGGTGCAGGTAAGGGGTGCTGGTAAGGGGTGCAAGTAAGGGGTGCAGGTAAGGGGTGCAAGTAAGGGGTGCAGGTAAGGGGTGCAGGTAAGGGGTGCAAGTAAGGGGTGCAGGTAAGGGTTTCTCTTATCAAACAAAAATGGCTTTTAAACAGATGTTTACTGCGTATTTAGGGATCTGGTTTAGATTCCAAACTATCAATGATTTTCTGGAAATACATTTAATTCAGTTTTTGAGATTCTGGTGATTGAATTAAAATTTCTATAGAGTCAATGCCTACAGAATGAGTTGCAAAAAAACGCATTTCTTCAATGAACAAATATTTTCCCCCTAAATAAAGTAATTTCCCCATAAAATTCCTCCAAATTATTATAGCGATATATTCTTGTTTTCCTCAATGATTTTCATCAAGGAATTTTAAAGTAACTCACACGCCACAGCCTACACAGCTCCACACGGGAACGTAGGCGTATTACATATTTAAAGTAATCGTATGTTGAGTTCAGGTTACCTCATATATAGTGTAGTACTCATCCTTCGACTGACGATTACTCATGTGTATGTTGTTTTAGTTTCAGGTGTGACTAAGTTTTCTTCTCAGGCATTTTTTTAATTAAATTGTTTTTTTCTTATATTTAGTTTTTATGGCATTTTACTTGCTTAAATTTCATGTTTTTTTAAGTTGGTCTTGCACGACCGTTTTCATTTGCTCAAATTGAAAGTTTTTCATTTATCTTGTACGGTATTTTGTTTGTTAAATTCAATGCTGTTGTTTGTCTTCATTGTAATTCATCAAACTTGCATCTTTACTAATGAACACCAACTTCAAAACAAAATAGACGAGTAATGAGCAGTCAGAGAGGTAGCACATTTTTGGCACACACAAACACTGTATATTCAAGAACGTCGAGGCAACGGACGGATTAATGCAACAGGCCCGGAACGGGCAAGAAAAGGCAACCGGCCTGAATATATTAAAGGAAATTCTGAGGGGCTGCCGTCTGAGTGGATTTTGTAGTTAATTTTGTAGGTCTAATGGAAGTCGACACTTCAGAGCCCAGCGAAGACACAATAAAATTATTTTAATTCTAAAGGATCCACGCTTCATAATTCTCTCAAGAAGCCTCGAGTTCCCTTCCGCCCGATGGAAGGGACTTTAATATTGAAGGGCGAACTGAGGTCGATCAGAAAATGATTTTTGAATATGATGGATAAGGTGAACCCAAAATCCCGGATCCGCCTTGGTTGAACTTGTGCTTCTTATACGCTAGAGAATGGTGTATTTGTGCTTCTCATACGCAAGAGAAGGGCGTATTTGCGCTTCTTATAAGCTAGAGAAGGACGTATTTGTGCTTATTTTACGCTCGAGAAGGGCGTCGGGAAAAAATCTTGTGCTGTTTTCGGCGGAAAATCTGATCCACTTGAAAGTTTTGCTTTTTTTATGTTCCAAGTTATGCTATCTGTTTTGCTCTCCAAGTGTATGTAGTGTTAGAAAAAACAAAACAGAAGTAAAAAGCGATTCGGAAGATGAACAAGGTGTTAATACTCAGTAACACAGAACAGCTTATTTTTAACCAATAAAAATTAACACAAATTTTTAACGCAGCGTTTTTTTAGAGTACTTTTCCGTGCATTAAAGTTTTATTTTAACATACTCCTCATGAATTTCATCTCTAGTTTTAGGATTGGACGTGCTGGAATGATCTCGTTTAAATGCTGGAGTTTCCGGTGTTCGTAAGACAACAAACATTCCTGACTGATGTTCAAATTCAGGTGTAAATCTATTAGACTAGATCCAGTGAACATGTAAATTTCAACATTTCCTTCTTTTCATTCACAAAATACACATATATATCAAACAATCACTCAGAAGAGGAGGATTTCTGGCACCATGCTTCAGGAGTCAACCGTCAGTTGCTGATGGAAAGTTGAGAAGACTCTGAGGGCCTCAATTCTTGTAAAATAATGAACATGGGATGGTGAACTTGTGACGGTGAACTTTTAAAATAATGAACTTGTGATAGTGAACTTTTGAAACATTGAACATGTGATGGTGAACGTGTGAAATGATGAACTTTCACTTGTGAAATGGGCGCTGGATGAAAAATTGAACGAGAAGTTAATTAGCTTGAACAATAAATGGGACGTTTTTAGTGTGATTTATCAAAATAGCGTGGTCACTATATAGTTGTTGCACAACTTCAACACACTATAAATGACGGAAAAGTAAGTGATACTTGTCAACAGACGAATTCAATAATGACACAATGTAACTAAAATAATTGGAAACGTGGCTTAGTCGATATAAATAGTAACACTGTAGGCTGACAGATGTTTCCAATAGTAATGGAAAAGTTTAAAGTTAAACGGAAAGGTTAATTAAAAGAAAGGTTATATATTAACCTCACTGCCAAACAGTGAGCGAGGGTACTCACACGACACATGTGAGTCTAGCATGTTGTCTTCATGCTACAATTTTTATGTGTACCACACATTTACGTATAGCTATGTAAAGCATGTCAATACTACATTTGTACAATGCTGTACAATGCAGCACCGTACAGCCATGTTATAACTGCACATTAACTGGACTCGTATATGGCAGATACAGAGATGCAGGCTTGCAAAAACTTTAATTTCTTCGCTGCCTTTGCAATGCATACAAATGCCGTAGCAACAACCCAAATCCAGTAAAAAAGAGGCGCAATTTCCACGATACAAACTTGGTAGCCAACAGCGGGGAGAGTACGTAGACGATATTTTGAACAGCTTATAGTGGCCACGAACACGCTGCTTATTTATTCCCTCTTAGAACAATAATTAGTTCCATGTAGAGTTATAGGAACACAATTAACGCGAATAGTAATAATAAAAAGTAAGTGCTGTAGGACCTCTAAAAATGTTGATGCAAATAATTACTACGCTAATAATAACCACAGGTAAACTGAATAATCCCACAAATAATAACCGAAAATAATAATAAATCTAACTAAATAAATGTCAACGGACAAAATAAACCAAGAATAATACCAATGAATAAGTTACTAATTAAATTATAATAACAAGAAGCAGATACAATGATGCCAAAAAAACGACTGAGAATAATAACAATAATGAGCATGTACTCTAATACGATGCAAAATAACCTAGAATCATAATAGAATAAAAAAGAACAGGATATCAAAACAAAGACAAATTTTGCAGATTGGCTGATTGAATTTGTATTTGTTAGTGCAACTCTTTCCCTTTTTTTTAAAATCCAATGTTTTGCAATGCATTTTCTGTACAAATTTTTTTAAATACACTTTTTTTCTTTCTTTCTTACGTTACTTTAACTATTGCCGCCGTCCGTTTCCTTTGTTTCGCACACAGAACTAAAGAGATTGTACTTCAAACGCCGCTCCTCACACCCATGGGGCAAGGATGCCATTGCAGAGGCTGGGAAAATTTGGGCCAATTTGCTG
Source organism: Platorchestia sp. MABIK (assembly GCA_014220935.1). Classification (NCBI taxonomy): domain Eukaryota; kingdom Metazoa; phylum Arthropoda; class Malacostraca; order Amphipoda; family Talitridae; genus Platorchestia; species Platorchestia sp. MABIK. Next base: position 67,003 of record JACJUY010001437.1, on the reverse strand, counting down.
ATGTTCAGATAGCAAAAAAAGCTCTAGAAAAAATAAGAACACAAGCGCTCTTTATTTAATTATGCAAATGAGTTGCTCTATAACAGTGCCTAAAGTTATTCAACAGCCCTGTTGGCTTATTAATGAGAACACTGCTAAAGTTAACCTAATTATTTCGTTCATTCGAATACGAATATATTTGATAACGCATGAATTTCTATACCACCCTTATTGCTCCATTAGTGAGAATATGAGTTACCGTAATCATTCGGCGTAATTGAATGAGAAGTTATTTAATAACCCATGAAGTTTAGTGATATCCTTTTTGCCCCGTCAGTATAATACCATAATACCCTGTTATTAATACTATTACAAAGCATATCACCCTTAATACCATTACAATAACCTAATGGTCTTAATAACTAACATTGTTTTCATCTTGTATCGTTAGGTAAGCAGTAATTACAGCAAGTGTTAACCACGTAAAAATAATGATGATGGAAGAGAAATGAAGGCAAAAACAGAAAGTCTAAAAGGATGATAATGATACCAGAACAATGTTAGATTAATTATTTCTCTGATATAGACACCTTTGAACACATGTAGTCATATAACTCACTTTTGTCAGTAGAATACCAGAAAAATGGAAGAAATACTAAATAAATGTTTAGAAACACATGCGCACTAATCAAAAGATCTCCGTAGTTCACGGACATAAAATGCAGAGTTCCATCCATTCAAACGAAAGCGACAATTTTTAGATGAGTGATGCATGAGTACCTTTTTAAGGTACATCAAATAGCAAGGTTGGGATGCTCTAAAACACCGAGGGACCCAAAAATGGGCACCGAAATGAGGCTCACTAATCTCTCTGCTGTGATGCAACTCGTCCCGAGTTTGAGGGGTTGACCAGATCGTTCATTTATGCTGCTCTTATTTTCCTGATTTTATTATTAATTTTACGCTATTTATTTTCATCTCCAACTTTACGTCATTTGAATTTATGTTATTTATTCATGTTACGATTTGAGTAAGAAACTTGGTGGCAAACTTGATGCAAAGATTGTTTATACTTATTGAAATTTTATTGATGTTTGCTTACGGAAGCGTTAACAAGCACCAATATTTACTGCAACACCAATGTTCACCACAACATCAACAATATCAGCATCATATTCACCCCAATACCAACAATAACACCAATAATACCTCCAATAATAACATCATCAATAACAGCATCACATTCACCACAACACCAAGAATTACAGTATACCAATAACACCAGCAATAACACCAGCAATAACACCAACAATAACAGCATCACTTACTGTTTTCCAATCCGAGGGCCGGCGTGGCGGTCTCTCCTCGGATATCCGAGGGCAGCAGCAGCAGTCCCGCTAGCAGCATCGTCGAGAAATACATTTTCTCAAGTGTCACTTTTTGAAATTTATTATATATTATACTTCCTTAAATTTGACTGTGATGTTAATTTTGGTAATTTTTATTTATCAATTTCAGTTCGTGAACTTTGAGTATAGTTGTTATTCGTTGGAATTTTCTCACACGATCGAATTTTTCAAAAACTGTCATCATTATTTCTTTTAATTTTTTCCACGAAGCCTTTTCAAAAAGTTTCAACGTTTGATTTGCCTTTTCCTGCCTTTTCAGGTTCTCAGCATCAATTTACACGGAATGCAAACATCAGGAATTACCATGCATCTAAGGCGTCAGAACATTTCCTTATCTCGGGCCTAATTTCAGCTTTCCTTAGTTTAAATAGATCTCTTGCCTTGATTACACCATCAGTCTTCGTCCATCGCCCGTTCCGTCGCGTGCAATAGCGGAAACTGAGACAGATTGTACCTATTTTGTTCTTCGAGGTCACCGCATTTTCCTCGGAACTCTCTTTGCCAGCTTCAGTCGCTCATCCACTCAACGTTATTGGCCAATGGTTCGAAAACTTATATGTCCTGAATGTTTCTGCTGGTTGAAGTCAACGGGTATAATTTCCTTCTGGTTTCATTTGAGTCCTGGAATTTTTTACTTGAATACGCTCATTAGGATACTCATTATGAATGTTTCTTCAGCTCAACGAGTATCATTTCCTTGAGGTTTCTTTAGAATTCTGGAATTGTTTAACAAATAAACACCGTAGTTAGGATACTCATCACGAATGTATCGGCAGCTCAACGAGTATCATTTCCTTGCAGTTTTTTCCCCGTTCTGGAATCGCTAACAATTTGAATACCACAGTTAGGAGAACAAGAAGTTGTAGCGAACGCTCAAATTGCCTGGAGCAAGGATCCTGTTCGAGGCAATCAGGCATATTCAGTCTGATAATTCTCGAATTATCTGCGTTATGTCGGTCGGGTAAATTGGTCTGTGCATGTCAAGTAACCTGACCAGTACCAGGCAAGTAACCTGGCCAGTGTCAGGCAAGTAACCTGACCAGTACCAGGCAAGAAACCTGGCAAGTATTAGGCAAGTAACCTGGCCAGTACCAGGCAAGTAACCTGGCAAGTAGCAGACAAATAACCTCGCCAGTGCCAGGCAAGTAACCTGGCCAGTATCAGGCAAGTAACCTGACCAGTATCAGGCAAGTAACTCGGCCAGTATCAGGCAAGTAACCTGGTTTGTTGCAGTTGCCCAGTATCAGTCATATAATCCAGCTTATTTCTGTTAAGTATCTCAACATGCCATATTTAATCTTCGTAAGCTATCAGACTTAAGTGAAATATATACACCTGGTTCTGAAACGTTTCGAGTGCGTGCCAGAAACTTGAAACCGTAAGGGAACATTCGAATGCTAAATGGAACATTCGAATGCAAAAAACATTTGACACATTAAACACGAACACAGCATTATCCTGTTAACATATAAACATATATTTATTTAATAGAGCGTCAACTGCGCCGTGTGCCACATACGGTGCACACACACGGTGCACATAACTGTGTTGCACAGTATAGTGCTGCTTGTAGCCGCTGGAATCAAGTTTACGAGCTCATCGTCGAAATTTCAACATATTTTCAGTTCACCGCTGCAATTTTTTTTTGAGATACGAGCTTTTTAATGCGATACGAGCTCGAATGAGATACGAGCTTCTTAATGAGTTACAAGCTTTTTAATGAGTAACTAACTTCTTAGTGAGATACGAGCTTTTGAATGTGATAAGAGCTTTTGAATGTGATAAGAGCTTTTTAATGAGATAGGAGCTTTTGAATGTGCCCCGAACTTCTTTATGAGATCCAAGTTTTTTAATGAGATACGAGTCTTTGAATGAATTCGATAATTCTCTACACACCAGTGCACGCGTTGCTTCACTGCGCTACACGGACGGCGGAATGAAGCAATTAAGATTCAAAGAAAAATTTTAAATTCTTAATTAATGAATTTGTCGAGAAACGCAACATAAAAGCTGTTATACGGAAACGAGAAGGAAGAATAGGAAAATTGGTGCATGAAAGCTCGAAAAATACGCACTACTGGTTTATTCTTATAGAATTAATCCATTTGTAAACTAATGTAACATTAGATGATTTTTTTAAATTTATTATTTATACTCTTGATACTTTATCGATTTTTTTTGTATGCTTATCTAACAGTGGATGAATATTTTTTAATTCATTATATTTTCTCTGAATATCTGAAGTGTCACTCGACTTGTTTTTTTCCGAGATCTATCCGAGATCAGAAACAAAAATTCTACTGCAGGTATGTATTAACTTTTTGATTAGTTTCTATACTGTAACTCAGGTAAAAATATTGATCCAAACCTAGACATCGTTGTTGCCTAAGTATTCCTACATTCCATTAGAACTCATTTATTGTGTAGAATATTCTCATTTAGAGAAAAACAAACTGTTCATTTCGCATGAATCGAGGGAAAAAATCAATTTATTAATTAAAAATAATTTTACACGGATCGTGAGTAAAAAATTAATTTGTAATTAAAATTAATTTTACACGAATCGTGAGTGAAAAAATAATTTTATGATTAAATTAATGTTACACGAATCGTGAGCGAACAATAATTTTTATGATTTATATTGTCGCAATAAAATTTAAGTGTTTAAAAAAAAAGTGTTTTAAAAAAGATACATTCAATTAGATATGTATTCCCGTGTGTCTATGGACGCATGAACCACTTCTGGGCTCAAATTGAGCCCCTATGTGACTGAGGGAACCAGTGTGGGCTCAAATTAAGCCCCTATGTGACCGAGGGAGCCGGTGTGGGCTCAAATTAAGCCCTTATGTGACCAAAGGAAATATTTCTTGGCTCAAATAAAGCCCCAACAAAATTAAATGCAGTGATGGGTTCAAACAAAAATATATATGCCTGCATACGTACATGAAATTCTGCTTCATGAATGCTACAGATGTTGTGAAATTACGTTCCCTCATTTATTTCTAAATTTATGCCCTTTTTCATGTAATTTTTAAATCAACTGTAAAGCATTTTATTTTGCTGATTGCATTTAGTTCTAATTTTATGTCTCCGAAGATGAATCTATTAATGAGTGATTCTATTTTACTGATTACTTGAAATTACACGCAGACTTTTTTTAAATATTGAAGATAATGCTTTGTAAAGAATTTTCTGTTGAGAATCTTTTCCGAGATCTGAGATATTGGCGAGATGGGTTATTGACGAGACGAATGAGTTATTGACGAAATGAGTCATTGACGAAATAATCCATTGACGAGATGGGTTATTGACTAGATGGGTTATTGACGAACTGGGTCATTGACGAAATAATCCATTGACGAGATGGGTTATTGACGAAATGAGTTATTGACGAACTGGGTCATTGACGAAATAATCCATTGACGAGATGGGTTATTTACGAGATAAGTTTTAACGAGATAAGTTATTGACGAGCAGGGTTATTCTCTTCAAATTGTAGTTACAAATATTATCAAACTTAGATTAAGCGACACTAGGAATACATTGCCTTCAATCATTTGTTTTGACGAGGGACATGGGAACATAGTACGATTCCCTGGTTTGTGTATCAACTAAGGATCATTTCTTTTAGGTATTTTGAAACCAATGATGTGTTAATGGTGTGTAAATTATGTGTTTTTTTGCATCATTTTTATTTTAAATTAGCTGTTTTTCTTTTCCTTCTTGACGAGATGAGTTATTGACGAGATGGCATCAATAACTAATAGTTTATAACGATAACAATTAATTGTAACAACTATTTTTGGTAATTAATTGTTACAAAACTATAAGGTTTATGCTGAAGTTTTACTCATTGAAGAAAAGCGAGAAAATTCGGACGGAAAGTTCGAAGGTATAATAACAACAATAGATATTAATTAAGTATTAACGTCAATGAGGTAAATATTCTAAAGGCAAATATTTGTTGATAGTTTCTTTTGCTTTTAATTTCATCCCACTGCGTGGATCACATTAGGTCCTAAGAAAAACTTTGTTTCAGTACATGTGGTTCAGTAAATAGAACAAACTGGGTTCATAAGCTTCAATGAAATAATCACGTAAACCATTTACTGTCCTGTCATTTTTAGTATGCACAAAATACTTTGTTTAAGCAGGAAGGAAATATCGCCTGTGCAGTATAGTATAATTATCGATTATCGAACACTGGTATATCAGTTTAGTAATTTGCAACACTATACGCCTTCACTGTCACTGCCGCTCCACACACTGCCAATATCGGGCCAATATATCAATTCAAAACTTATGGTATGTATTGGACACGCTGCTAATGCTTACTCTTCCCATTATCCTTAATTATGGTCAGGGAAAAGTGAGGTGAAGTTAAATTTAGGGAGATTCTAGCGTTCAAACTGATCATTGGAGACGTTATGTTCACTGGGGTGTGTACGGAACGCGTGCGCGACACAACCTTCCTCGAACGCTTCCAGTCGGGCACTAAGTCTCGACATGAAGAGATCGCGTTCGCCGAGCTCCCCTCAGTGCCAAACCTCACCTGACCATATTATTTCGGAAAAAAATTTCCCAGGGATGACTGAAATAAATAGAAACAATACGAAAACGCGCAAAAATATCTTCTTTAACAGTTTGATCGTGATGTGAGCGGCTAGTGGTCACACAGGGAATTTTCACAATGCTGTTGATCGACCAATAGTCATAAAATCAATTTTCATAAATACATAATTTAAGCTAAATGAAGATCCCGTTAATGTTTGATGTTTTCAAAATTGCTCACCAGAATTGACTTCAAATTCGAGTTTAATATTGAACTCATCGCGGGCAACGAGTAAATGTTTAAAATTCCGAAGAGGGAATCTAAACGTTTGGCGTCAGTGTTGCCAATGAAAAATTTTCATGTATACTCGTATATTTGAGCATGTGCGTTATTTTTAAATTACTTGAAGTTTTGATTTGTTCAGAACCCATGAGAGGATATGCATGTTAATCAAATAATGTACGGCGTAGAGCGAAGAATAAACTACAGATACCTCTATTCATAGTGACATTAGCGAACTAATGAAGAAAGAAGAGCAGCTTATTTCCAAGAAAATCACTCGATGAAAACGGATTGCAGCCAATCGAATTTGATCTTAAGAAAAAAAAGAGAAAGCGTTTATTTCCGAGAAAGCTTATACATGAAATATAGTACAACATTTTGATATTTAAAAATTTCTTAATAAAAAGGTCCTCAATTGATATATGACAAGCCATGCGAGGTCTGCAATAGCTATGTGAGGAGTTAATTAGGTGATTGAAATAAACAGTCAAACTATTTTCTCTTGGATATCTCATCCAATTCAAGATGACTGAAAGCTTACAAATACATCATACACTACTGAAGAGTGCATTTGAGGTTCTTCGCTATAAGTTAAAACGAAAGAAAAAAAGACATCAGATATGAAGATTCCAAAATGATAGACAACTCAGGAAAAAAGTAAACAGTAGCGATGTGTTTGGTTTCATGAATTATAGAAAGACGAAAATAAAAGATTAATCCTACTTAATATTATGCTCCTTGTGTGAAAGAAACAAAATACATTCATTTACATTTGATTTCTCTAGTTTTTATAGAGTAACATACAGTACATTGGATGCTTTAAGAGCTCAAAAATGATATTCAGGGTTACACAACTATTTTACATTTTTACAGCTTACAGCGGAGCAAAATCAACGGACCAAATTTCAAATGTTAAAATTTAGGTTTTTGGATAAATTATACACATTGTAAAGCGTCTTCTGAATTCCTGAGTACAAACTTGCAAATAACTTTATTTAGGTTTGACTTGCCCGGACGCGGTTCAACGGCCAGACGTAGAGCCATGTTTTCTGAAGCATTATTGGGGTCCAATATTGCACTGAACTTCGTTTATTTTGGTCGGAAGTTTGAGGTCTTATGGAGGTTTGAAATTGCGTTGTGTTTGGAATTGTGTTGTGCTGTTTGTGTTGAGCAACACGCATGGAAAGATATGATAACATCGCGTAAACATACAAAAGGTAATGTTGAAGAACGACTTGAAACGAAGACGGTTTAATAATCGGAAGTTTAAGGTCAAATGGGAGTTTAGAACTGCATTGTGTTATGCGTGATTTGCACAATCGATCACATGAAGTATACAGATTGAAGAGTTTAATAACTACATGACTTAACCAATGAAGAATGTAGAGTATGATAACTGAATTATTTAGAAAAAATGTTCTGTGAGTTGGGAAAACTGTTCTCACTCTCGGTCTATTTCCATTCAAATGCATTCAATGACTTTTATGATTTAAATCTAATATTCGATTTACTAGATAAACATCATTCAAGGATCCAAAAAACTTCTTGGTATAGTTATAGAAAAGTCCCATTTTCAAGCTAATTTTAAAAGGAAATATTTTCGTTATGGGTATAGTAAATCATACTATTCGACAGCTAATTTCGAGAGCAACAAACTTTTTATTATGTGTATGAAAAACGCATTCATGGAAATAGTTTTAAAAATAACAAACTTCTTATCTATATAGAAAAGAACATTCTTCGATAGTAAATTTAAAAAAATGCTAGTTATAGTTGTAGAAAACAACACTCTTCTGCAGTAAAAATGATCAATTTGGTAAAAACGCAAATTGGGGCTCAGTTTGAAGGGCTTTTTGAGCGAATCAACTGAGGGGAAAAAAGGGAAGACTGCCAGACCTTTGGTGAGATTTTAAAGTTATTTTCATCGTCGTAGCGGAGCAACTCGTAGCGTAAGTTCTGTTGAGTTGGCTCATGCTCCCAGTAGTTCAACTACAATTATTTGAATTGCTTTTAATTTTGGGATCTTTTCTAGATAAGCCACGCCACTTATGCAACACATAAGTTCATCCACTTGTAACTTTGGGAATAAGTTACAAGTTGGGTGAACTTAAATGTTCCATTGGTGGCGGAGCTTATCTGAAAAAGATTCAAATTTTGTCCTTGAAATTTTTCAGCCATGGGTATTAAAAAACGTATTTTATTAATGAGAAATTCCATCTAAGGCTTTTAATGTAAACAATTCATACGAAATCCTAAAACTTGTCTATTTAAAATTGCGGATGTGTCTACTCGGAACTAATTACTCATCATCAGAATACATGGAAATTTATATGGAGCAGAGGCCGGCAAAGTGGTCGATATCGACCCCCGGGGGTCGAGGATTGGTTTGGCTTGTGACATATCTCTTTATTTTTGGTCATCAAAAATGTTAACAATGGCCTAATATTTTTTTTCCTCTATGTGTGTATGGAGGGGGTCGATGTAAATACTAATGTCGTTTGAAAGGGTCGACGGGTAAAAAAGTTGCCGACCCATAATTTGGAGAGTCAAGTACTAGAAAAAGAAATGAGTGGCATACGCATTTTCCAGCGTCTTTGATTTAATAAATACTTTCTAATTTCAAAGTGCAAGTAAGAAAAAACTCGAGGAACATTTTCCCTTAAATCCATTGACACAATTTTCTTTAAGTCACTAGGGTATGAACATGTTAAGTTCCAGTGAATTGCCAGTTTATGATGTGAAATTAAATCTCATAGCTTTTGTTTTGAGGCCCGTCTTCTACAAGAGTTACTCCTGAAAACACGTTTTCTATCATGCATAGGACTTGGCGCAAGTGCTTTGAAAACTGTCCAAATAATTTCGAAATGAGTGTCACGTGAAGTAACATGCAATTTTACCTAAAGAAAACTACACAGGCACATGGCGTGTGAAGCAATGTACACTATTATATAAAAAGTACAAGGGTCGATGCAATGAAGTGTTTAAAAAAAACAATTCCATAATTTCAACTCTCATCACAGAGATACAAAACGAGTCTACTTTAAGTTTACACAATTATACAGCTCATGAGTTGCTTATTTGGTTTACTTCGATATGCATTAATATCAGACGTATCTAATTATTACTTATCCATCTTTGTAGCTAAGATTATTAATCAGTAAATTATTATTCAGCTGAAATTACTATTTAGTAAGTAGTTATTCAGCGTAAATTACAATTCAGTAAATTATTGTTCAGCGTAAATTACCATTCAGTAAATTATTATTCTGCTTAAATTACTATTCAGTAAATTATTAGTCAGCGTAAACTACTATTCCCCTTAAACTACCATTCAGCGTAAACTACTATTCAGCGTAAACTACTATTCAGCTTAAACTACTATTCAGTAAATTATTATTCAACCTTAATTATTAGCGATAGCGATTGCAGAGCACCAATTTACGGAAAGATTGACATTTGCCACCGCGAATATGCAGCGAATCCATCACACGTTCAACTTAATGTAGAAGTGCATCCAAATTTTACATACGAGCGCCGTATGTGTTGCATCACTTCAGAGTTTTTCACTTTCTGAAATCATGCCTCACTTGAATAAAATTTCAATATTATTGAAAAAAATAGCGGCAAAAAGAAGGAAGCTGCAACTGTATTATAAAGAAGATGAACGAATAAACTATGAAAATACTCTAAAGACAATATGGAAGACAAAGGTATTTTAGAAGAAAAAAATGTATATATATTTAATCTACCAATACTTCCAGTATTGGTGGATTTGAGCCAACGTATCGTGCGTAAAGGCCCCAATACATCCACGTCATTCATCACATAAAACAGTCAATTAATTTACTAATTTCATTAATGTTTGGTCGGTAATTTACTACCAATTATAGTTTTGTGCTTGCGTAGTATTAATCATACTTTGTATTTTACTGAACTGATGATGGAGATGGTCTCCGAAATGTTTTCGATTTTTTCGTTTTTCGAATAAAATGACCAATTTTATAAGCATTTTCTTTGCTTTAACTCAAAATTTTCATTTATATATTATATATACGCATTGTCCGACCAATTTTAATTTACGATTGTACGTATATAGTTACACCTACATCCACACTTACATTTAACAACATGTTAATATGGTCTTCAACCATTCACACCATTATAGCAGCTTTGCAAGGACAGATCTTAGATCTAAATGGCTACTCGCTACAAGTTATAAGATTTTTGTTTCTAGTTCTTAATCAAAGATTGTGATTGATATGTGATTGTAAAACATATATAATGTGTTTCAAAAACTATATACAGGAATGAATGGTTGGTTCTGAATTTCTTTTTCTATCAGCAGAACGCAGAGATTTGAGGTATCATGATGTTGCCTTACACTTTCTAGTTTTTCATTGCGCATGCATCCCATTTTTGTAGTAGAAAAAGAAACAAAGTAAGAAAGAATGAAAGAAGATAGAATGAAAGAAAGAAAAGCAGTTCATTTCGAAGAAAGATGATTCAAAAACCATCATTAGTTTTCAAAATATCTTTACGTCAAGATCCTCAGTTGATCATGGGTATCGTAACACTCATGTTAAAGTTGGAATAGATGATTGCAATAATAGTTAGGAAAATGTATTCTCTTTGTAGGTTTGTACGAGCTGTTTTCAATGTGTTCTCAGTGAGAGCTATTGAAAATTTACGTTGAACCTGGAGCTTAATATGTCATTAGATGTAAGTAGTTTTTTTCGTCCTAGCATGCAGAAAAAGTTTCTGAGATTGAAAAGAACGATTTAAACACGTTATTCCTCACAAAAATATTGTTGTTCGAATGAGCTCTATAGGAATTATGGAATTTTTACTTTGAATTTGAAGCTTGTGTGGTTATGTTAGTAAGTGTAAGTAGTATTTAGTAAGTAATATTTAGTAGTAGTAGTAGTAGTAGTAGTAGTAGTAGTAGTAGTAGAAGAAATAGTAGTAGAATTAACATACAGAATACAGAAAATATCTGTGTTCTTCCTAACAAGTTTAGAAATTCTGCTCTCGATCTGTGGAAATACAAACGAATTTCCATAACTCAGGCGAAATTTCGTTACTTTTGGCATCATCTTTTGTTGTTCGCAGTTCATAGAAAAGGAATTTTTCGTTCGAGCACCTGAAATATTTGGGACTGAGTTCTATATCGAATACTGGGTGTTCGAAAGCCTTTGAAGGGATTTATATGCAAGTACGCATAACTGGACATTGATGGGATTTGAAGCTAATATAAATTGTAGTCAAGCATGAACATTTCATGAATATCGGACTCAAAAAAATGCCGCGGATTGTAATCCCTCACGAACGCAAAAGCAAGCTGCTAAGTTATCTGCCGTCGAACATGGGCAAAAAACGTGGAAAAGTCCACGGGATTTGAAACCATGATATGAATGATGTTGAAAATGGTAAAAGTCCACGGAATTTACAACCACAGTTTTACACAATCGCAATTCATAAATTATGAAATAAAAAGTATTCTATTTTTAAACTAGTATTGCATACACCGATTATGATACGTGAATATTCTGAAAAATATTGTGTTGAGTGAATAAGTTACTTCTATTTCTCATTTATCAATTGCAATTTTATTAGTCGGTGAAAAAAGGAGGAAAACTTGTTACACTGACACGTTCTGATGCAAGAACAGCTTGCTCTTCTTCGCAAAAAACATAAGAAACTTAATTACACATGATTACTCACAATTTCTAATTAACAGCCGAAGAACATTTTATTAAAAAAATTAATGCGTTAGGAATAGTGATAACGGGAATACTGCAACAAATGTTCAAAAAATTACAAGCTTTCATGTTTTTCTAGAGATTTTTCTTACGAAATTCACTTAAAAAATCATCTAGTTACATCGAAAAAATATTCATCTTCGCTGAACCCTTACCTCAGAACAAAATGTCACACAGAACACACAGGTCTGTATAGCGATGGTGCTGTGTCACACAGAACACACAGGTCTGTATATCGGTGGTGCTGTGTCACACAGAACACATGCAGTGTCACACAGAACACACAGCCCTGTATAGCGATGGTGCTGTGTCACATAAAATACACAGGTTTGCATGCAGCTGTGCCACACAGAACACCCAGGCCTGTGTGACGACGCTGTCGCTGATTGCTTGGACTCAATCCGGACTGCAATATGGCGTCTGCAATCCTTGGTCAGGTCAGAATTTGCTACGAGATCAATCAGGCCGGGCGAGAGACATGCAATTAGAGCATCAAACAGCGGCGACTTCGCTCTCCCTGCGCCGCATTCCGGCCTCTCCTTTTCGTTCCGTCTGTTCGGAAACTGAAATTTCTCCTTGATGGGAGTGACTCATTAGAGTACTGGTGTTAGCTAAGTCTTTTTCTCTGTTTTTATTTGATAATTTTCTGGTTGTTGTTTTTTTCCAATTCGCAAATTGATATTTCTCCTTGATGGGAGTGACTGCATCAGAGTACTGGTGTGGGCTAAGTCGTTTTTTTATTCATAGGTTAGAGATTGGAATTTTTTATCTATTCGGAAATAGAAATATCTCCTCAATGAGAGTGACTGCATTAGTGTACTGATGTGAGCTAACTCATTTCACTTTTTGATTTAATCATTAACAGAGCGTCACTTGCTGGTATGTTCATTTACTTGGTATGTTGAACTCTTCATTTTATTTTTTCGATTCGACTTGTCACTTTTCGTTTTTTGCGTTATTGCTTGCTTGATTTGGTGAACTGATAATTTATTCCTTGACTTAACAATTCACAATTTGTTGCTTGCTTGTGAGGCTTGTTCGTCTTTTCTCCTACACCTAAACTCGAGACAGGAATGAAATTATGATTGCACCTATCTTCAAATTGCTACTCATTTACACTGACTGAAATGTAGTAGATAGAAACAACAGTCTGTTGTTTCATGTTGTTTCAGTCTGTTGTTTCAGTCTGTTGACTGTTGTTTCATGATAGAAACAACAGTCGACATCATGAAACAACAGTCTCGATGTCGCAGATGATGCAATAAAACAGTATACCAAAAATAGTTTTCTAAGAATCGTTTGTAACTCCAAAAAAATATCAGAGTCACATCAGCTTTCAGGTAACATTTCCACTTCTTTCGTTCGGGTCGAAATACTAAAGCGAACAATAAGATCCACGCTATTCATGCTATGAGTGCCTCATGGTTGTGCCTACTCAACATGTTTTTTTTTTAATCATGTAGGGCGTGCCATCATCACTCATCGAGGGTTTAACCGCATCCACATTTTCATGCCCTACTTGATTCTGTTCAGATTTATTCAACGACTAAACACTCGTCTCAAATGTATTAAAAATAAAAACTTTCATTGGGAAAGTACAACACTATTCTCAATTAACGAATAATTTATTCATTTTCAATTTTACATATGTATTCTTGTAATGTATGTCTACTATAAATATTTTGCATATTAATCTAGTTATCGAAAAAATACATTCTCCTGTAGTCAGTTTTGCAATCAAGTCTATGTCAATAAAACCACTTGAAAACTTGTCAGTGTTCAATTACTTGAAATTGTGCGAAAGTTTCGTGCAAGGGCGAGGGTGCGAATATTTCCTTCACCAACAAAAATTTAAGATCTTTTTCAGATAAGCCCCGCCACTAATGCAACACATAAGTTCACCCATTTGTAACTTTTGAAATAATGCACCTATCGACTTCAAATTACTGTCAAACGAAAGATTAAAACATTCTTTCTTTCAGTACCGTAGACGGTACGGAAACGGTTTTCTGTAAACTACATAAATTTCTGGGTATACCTATCCGACTCCCGCGCCGTCATAACACATAAGTTCACCCACTTGTAACTTTCGAAACAACACACCTATCGACTTCAAATTACTTTCAAAAATTAGAATGCTTTAATCTTTCGTTTGAGAGTAATTTGAAGTCGAAAGGTGCATTATTTCGAAAGTTACAAGAGGGTGAACTTTTGTGTTGCACTAGTGGCGGGGCTTATCTGGAAATTCCTAATTCTTTACTACAAGCAACAGAAATGAACAGGCTTATCTGCTACATTCGCTTTGGTAAAGTGTGAATTTTGGTGACTGCTCCGCCGCATGATGTTAATGGGGAAAGAAGAAACAAAATGTATTTGGCACTCCGTATAGTGTCACTGGAGTTACTCAGAAAGTACGTGGGTACTCCACATGATGTAACTGGGGTAAGTCAAAGAAAACTTCTAAGCCTGTTGGACTGGCACATCTGTCTTCCGAACGAGCAAAAAGTGATAGTTTTACATCAATGTTATGGCGGTTCTCTCATTTTTTTAATACTTTGACCGCAATAGGTTAAACTGAAGTTCAACCTTCAACTCAAATTTGAAGTCAATTGTTGTGAGCAATGTTCAAAATAGTAACACATTAACAGTATCTTGCCTTCATTTAGCTTTAATTAAGCATGTATGAAAATTGAGTTTGTGGCTACTGGCCGGTCAACAGCATTACGAAAATCTCCTCAGTGACTACCGGTGGCTCACGTCGCGGTTAAAGAGCTAATTAAGGCACCTTCCACATTTAAACCGTACAGTATCAATCCAATCTGTGCCATTACCTATTCCATCCTTTCCTTTCATCACTTAGTAGTTCTGATACCCGAATTAACTATTAATTCATTTATTTAAGTATTTTACGGTTAGGGAAAGCAGAGTGTCAGGCTTTAGGTAGGCAAAAGAAGGCGCTTATTTTATCCAAGGGTTAAATTATTGTTTTATGGAATTACTAAAAATTATCAAAATACATAATAATTATTTCATCCAATTTTTCCTTATGTTATTAATTTAATTCATATTCCGCCAAATAAAATACTTAATTAAGTATTAAGCTAATACTAATTAAGTAATAATTTGTCCTTGGGGAGAAAATAAGCAGAGACATATAATTGTTTTGCTTAATACTTAATGAAGTAAAATACTTAATTAAGCATTAAGTAAAGTAATAATTTGCTTCTCGTGACAAAATCAGCGCGTTCCTTCGCCTGTCCAAATCCTGGCAGTCTGCGTCTCCGCAGCGCTCGTGCAGACAGGCGCCCTCTGGAAGAGTTCTAATTAATTGCAGACTGCCTGCCGAGGTGAGTTACGGCCAGTCCTACATTAGAGCACTGCTACGTGAGACGCAACATCGCCGAGCGTAATTGTCGCTGAATTTCTGGTCTTAATTGTCGCCAGTGACAACAGGCTAACATTTCGCGTAGCAGAGACGTATAAAAAATGAATGTGTGAGAAAGTATCGGAAGGTTTATTACCAGTGACAACAGGCTTACATTCTACGTAGCAGAGATATATAATCTATTTAATATTATGCTTGTTCCTTAGTTTCTTAGTTACATGGTAAGTCCGTACGTTACGCTTTCGTCCGAGTTTGGAGTATCATGGATATCGAATTCCTCAGTGTAACATTAAAAAATGGCCTTTACATGTATCGATTTGTTTGACATTTTACCAGGATAGGTTCGGTTAGGATAGGTAAGTTAGGTTAGGATAGGTTAGAATATTTCTCTTTTAGGATAGGTTAGGATATGTTAGGTTAAGATAGGTTAGGTTAGGTTAGGATAGAATAGGTTAGGATAGGTTGGATTAGGATAGGTTAGGATTGGTTGGATAGCATAAGTTAGGATATGTTAAGTTAGGATAGGATAGGTTAGGATATATTAGGTAAGGATAGTTTAGGTTAGCATAGGTTAGGTTAGGATAGGTTAGGATAGGATAGGATAGGTTAGGATAGGTTAGGTAATGTTGACGGAATTTTTTAACAGGTCCATTTAGCTTAACGATGACATTATCCGTGGAATTTCTACGGGTCCTGCTAGTGAAAGAAATACGGTCGTAAAAAGTTTTTGAAGGTTTGTCTCCACTGTCCATAGATTTACATTCTATGGAGCAGAAATATACAACGCAAAAATGGCGTAAACAAGTATTCGAATTTATGTTAACCCTGAAATGTTTATCGTGTAACAGGTAGTTTTTTTTGATCTACTAGAGAAGTGTGAATAGAGTTAACGGCGTGAATGAATGTACTAACATTAGTGAATGCCTTAATAAAAAAATGATTTGAGTAATTGATTATTTACCAATTTAAATAACTAAATAATTTAACTTTTATTTAGTAAATTTATTAAAAAATCAACTACTTAATTACATAATTAAGTAATTGTGAATAGTGAATTTAGGAATTGAATGAATTAACAGGGATCCGACACCAGAGAAAAGGAGAGCCTTTCCAGTGATCTCGTTACATCGCGCAACAAACGAACTCGGCGCCAAACGCTTCGTGCTCATCAAAAATGCTGAATGTTTGGATTTAAAGCTACGTTGTCATTCGAAACACCTCACTATTTGCTATGAAAAAGTACCCCTTAGTATATCGGATATTTTTAATTTAAATAACATTCACTGAAAAATGTTCTATGACAATGTATTGTTGAAGGTTTTATTTACTGTTTACCGGGTCCTGCACACAGTAAGCAAGTACAGTCAACTTCTCATTTACTGCCAGTGCTGAGAGAGCGTCAAATTAATTTCTACCGAGGCTCAATATGCCAGTGTTTCCTTCGAATAATGTTGCAGTGTCGTGCGTTGGAAATTCAATACTGCTGTTTCCTTAATTATGTTTCTATGTAATATTAAAAATTTAACTTTCCCTCTGCGTTTATACCAGTTTAAGTAATTTAGTGTGGAAGGAGCTTTCTCTTTGCTATTGGGATTGTTTCTGGGATTTTAGCCTAACTATAGCTATTATAAAATCCCAATAGCTGAAGATCGAGCATGCATTTTCACTCTCAATATTCCCATTCTGTGTTTCCCTTCATCCTATTTTCTTCCCCCAGAACTCGTTTGTTTTTCGCCACTCGTGTTATTTCTCCCCTCCGTACCTCCTGTTCCTGTTTGCCAATTTCCGCCATCTGTGCCCCAATATCCGGCCAGCTATCCAATAATTTACCAACTCACTGCTCGAGTTCACTGCCTCTGTCTGAGTTTCTTCGGTCAATTTCATTGCCTCCTGTCAGTATTTCCGCCCACGGTATCTTTTGCATTAATGTTTTCATTTTCAAAGACTCCATACTTGAGTCTCAATGATGATATCAATTTTCCAGTCTGTAATTTCAGTTTCTTCATTACTACTTTGGTGTTTCAATTCTAGGATCCTTGATGCCAGAGATTTAACTTTCAACTTAACTTCTGTATTTTTGAATTTTTGGATACCAGAGATTTTACTTCTCACTAAATTTCAGTATTCTTGATACCAGAGATTTAACTTCTCACTAAATTTCAGTATTCTTGATAACAGAGATTCAACTTCTCACTTAATTTCAATATTTTTGATACCAGAGATTTAATTTCTCACTAAATTTCAGTTTTCTTGATACCAGAGATTCAACTTCTCACTCAATTTCAGTATTCTTGATAGGAGCTTTTGCCACGGATTCTCAATTTTATAGTCTCAGTATCGAGTTTGATCGTTACTACATACTTGTATAGTTTAAATTCTATAACCCCGATACCAGCGTCTTTCCTTCCATTCTTTCAATCTCCAGTTTGTAATTCTACTTACCTCATCATTACCTTGATGATTTAAAAACTGTACCTGCGATGCCTCGAATTCTACGTTTCTCCCTGCATTTCTACTGTCTTGCCGACTGCTCTAACACTTCCATTTCTTCCGAGGAAATTTTTTAAGCTGTCGAATCTCACCCCTGTCATCGTGAGGCGAGTGGAGGAGCGATCGAGAAGCAGCGGGAGAGGGAAAATGAGATTGTCTTATTCCGAAGCAACTCACAGAATTTCGGCAACATTTTTCTAGCAATGAGAATCAGCCCCGGCAAAAAGTTGGACGCTCAGAATCCCTTCTGTTAGAGAACAAGAAAATTCCCGAGAGAATTGTTTCAGGTGCGAGAAAAATTAATCCGAAGTTTTTGGCCACATTTCAGGTGTTGGAATGTGTTCTACAAGACTGAGAGAACTAATTACATGATTTAGAGCAGCGCGCTCGTTCATGTTCAGGAAGAGAAAGGCAATCTTGAAGCAAAAACTTTAGAATGGATTTTTCTTTCATCTTTATTGGTGATTTTCGTATATAATGGCAAATGATATTTCTTAAGGTATTAAGATTTTAAACACTGGATTAATGCTGGGATAAAATACGACCGTATAGGTCTTTCTAATTCCAGATGAAAATTCATCAATAATGTTATGGTAATAAATATTTATTTTTTCATGGAGAACACAGTAGTTTTTTGGATAACATTTCCTATGACATCACAAATTCAGAGCTTCAAAACTAAAGCATTCGCACATCCATTGAAGACGACCTGGAATTTCCAGAATGGTCTAGAATCAAAAATGTATTTGCAAATTTCAGTTAGATGTTTCAGTTAAATGTGACAATTTCTATTGTTTTTTCAATAAAAATCTTGGCTATAGTAGGTCACATAATTTCACCTTCACGGTGAAATAGTTACTCCAAAATTTGAAATTAAAGCTTTCAAATTAGAAGCTCGCATTTAGGCTGTTCATTTTAAAAAGTTTTCACGGATGAACCATAATTATTACTTTGAAAAATTCCTCGATTTTTGACGGCGAGGGCACGCTAGTAATTACATTTAAACTCCCAACAATCCTACAAAAGAATATTCTCGCTACGCTCGCGAACGCTTAATACTTAATAATGGCTTAATAGAATTAATATACTCTAAGTGCACCAAAACAAGACTGTTCCACGGACGAAAAATTACCCCTAAAAAGAACTCTCGAAGCACCCTGAATTTTGCAATCCTTTTGAAAAAACTCGGAAAAGACCCTGAATTTTATGCCCCTTCAGTATAACTCTAAAAACTCCCTGAATTTTGCGCCCGGTTAAAAAGAACTCTAAAAACACACTAGATTTTGTGCAATTTCCGTAAGAACTCTTAAAAATCCCTGAATTTTGCGACCCTACAGAAAAAAAGTCTAAGAAACCCCCTGAAAATGACCCCTTCAGAAAGAACTCTAAAAACACCCTGAATTTTGCGCCCCTCTAGAGAGAACTCAAAAACACCCTGAATTTTGCGTCCTTTCGGAGAAAAACTCCTGAAACACCCTGAATTTGGCACCCCTTTAAATAAAATCTTGATCCACCCTGAATTTGGCACCCCTTTAAAAAAATCTTAAAACACCCTGAATTTTTCACCCCTTCAGAAAAAACACCAAAAAATACCCTGAATTTTGCCCACAAGGCCGTAAATTCGGAGAAGTGCTTTTTCGCGGAATATCACCGGAAGGCAGCGCACGGCACACAAACCGGGCGTTTCTTAGGCAGGGCAGTTGGCGCGAGTTACAGCGCTATAGGCGCATTGCTGCACCGCAATCTCAGCTTTCTAAAAGCCGAAGCCTTTCTTTTGGCGGCGCAAGTTTCGGCTTGGATGCAAATAAATGCATGGCATAACTCTGAGGGGCGCTGAGGAATGCCCTGAACTTTGGGCGCCTGAGAAGTAGGCACCGTAGGGCGCCTAGGGGAGGAGAAGCATCATAGTAAGGCGTCAACTGGACGTGGGTTTAAAGATTTGAGATTTAAAGCGTAATGTTCCTCTCATTTCGGGCTCTCAGCAGCGGCTGCGTGAGGTAACTCGATCTACAAGGGCTGGGTGGGGATAGATTGTGGTGCTTACGCTGGGGTAGAAAATGCATTAGAAAAGGTAGAAAATGGCACTATAAGATGTATAAAATGGCACTAGAAGATGTATAAAATGGCACTAGAAGAGGTAGTAAATGGCGCTAGGAGAATAGAATGTTAGCCAGATGGGGTAGAATGTGGCCCTAGATGACGTGGAAAATGGCACGAGGAGAATAGAATATTGACTAGAAGAGATAGAATGTGGCATTAGGTAGGATAGAATATGGCACTAGATGGGTAGAGTGTAGACTAGAAGTGATAGAATTTGGTACTAAATGGGTAGAATGTGACACTAGAGAGGGTAGAATATGGCACTAGATGGGTAGAATGTAATACTAGATAGGGTAGAATGTGTCACTAAATGGGTAGAATGCGACACTAGATAGGGTAGAATGTGGCACTTAATGGGTAGAATGTGACACAAGATGGGGTAGAAAGTGACACTAGATGCAACAGTAGCTACTGCCATAGTACGTAGATGAGAAGTGCTGAAATTGACGCTGGGGTAGATCGTGAAGTAGAAACTGGTGGTAGATCAGGGAACTAGATGTTGCTGTGGATACTGGCGTAGAGAATTAGCAATCGAACTAAATATTCTGCAATACGCGATGAGGTAGATTCAGAGGTAGATGATAAAAGTATGCCTATAGGATTCAACGCGCCGGTTGGTGCGCAGTAGATAATGATATTGACATCAAGGTAGATGCGGAGGTAGGTGTATCAGTACACAGTACAGTGTGGTATGTGCTGGGATTGATAAAACTAGGCTAGATACTGTTTTAAGATAGAAAATAATTAATGAAACTACATTCGTTTCATTATTTAAATCATTGAAACTACATTATTTATTCATTGAAACGAGTTGCTTTAAGAATTGATGAGAGGCTATCTGGCAATATTTGAAAATGAATAAGAGGTGAATCACTGACATAATTATTACTAAATATTTAGAGGCTCATTATATATACAGTTGACACAAATTTTGTATTGATGTTAATTAATTTTTTTACACTATTATCGCGAGTCTAACTGAACAATTCTCTAGAGGAACACTATTTCCATTATTAGACGAGTTTTATTCAAAAAATTCGTTAGCAGTTAATTATTTGCGTTAGGCTCGCTCTTTTGTTAACGTTAAGAGAAGAACACATGATCTCTTGGAGACCATTTTTTCAGTTTTCCTCAACGCGGAAGAAAATATAGATGATCATCTGGGCTTCAGTGAGAACGGTTCATGCAGTCTCAGGGTAACGCTTTGGAAAAATTTAAATGTTCGCCCAGCAGTAAAAATTTTTTGCAAACCTGGTGCTGAAAAAATGTTTTTCGAGTACATTATACAGGGGTGATGAACGTCCATGCGAGAAAAAATGTTTCTTTGCAATCTAATAACATAAGTCTTAGCTTAAACTGCTCGAACATTCACCCCAACATTTGCCTCATAATTTCAGCTATCATTTTTTACATCACCAGAATATAATTTTTATAAGCATCAAAGAGATAAAATAATACATTTGAAACTTTTTCAGCCTTCTCGTGATTTTCATTGACCACAACTTGGATTGTACAGCAAATGTTCCTTTCACTTTATTTTTCAACTTTTATCTTGTTTCATAAACTTCTCCCGTAACTTATTGTTTCTATGCTCTGGAGAACTTGCAAGGAAACACGTCTTGAGCATAAATTCCCCGTTCCCCTAAACTCGATGCCAAATGGTAGTTTCTTTATCCCTTTCTTAGGAACACTTTTGTTGTGGCTAGAGAGGCTTAAACTAACTTCTCTATTCTAATATAGTCCCATAACTCCGTCCTAAATGGTGTCTTCCTCTTTTCTTCTATTGGAACACCTTTGTGGTGGGCAGAGAGGCTTGCAATGAATTAACTTATATGTAGAATCTAGTTTTATAACTCCTTACTATAGATTAATTTTTTCCTTCTTCTATTCGGAACACCTTTATTGAAGCTAGGGAGGTTGAAACTCACGTATCTAATCTAGAATAATAAAATATAATCCTGTAACACCATATTAAAGGGTGCTTTTCTCCTCCCTCTCTTTGAACATCTTTGTTGTGGCCAGGGAGACTTTAACTAACTTTTGAAAGCTAATCTAACCTAATCCTGTAACCTAATCCTATATAACTAATCCTAATCCTATAAAGAGTGCTTGTCTCCTTTCTCTTTTTGAACCCTTTTTTGTGGCTGTGGAAGCTTAAACTGACTTACATTTTGAGCTGATAGAGCTATTGTTGCACGCATCAGCTTACATGGCAGTGCATTTTTATTTCTTTCTACATCGCGCATCTGCAACTCTACGTGCATCCACCCTGACTCATACATCAGTTGGAGACTTTAAATCAATTTCAAAGAACCGTGCCGTGTTATTCACCGAACATCCATTTGATTGGACGTTCGCTTATGCTTTTCCATCACCAACAGACGCGATGCAGTGCAGGCGGGCCAAAATGCATTGTTTGGTACGCAAGATGACAACACATGTACAAATACACGGAAGTGTCTGAGTTTTATCATACACTAGTATACACGGCCCGTAAAAAATGACGTGATTCAATATTTTCCTTGAATGAATTTTCTAGATCTGGATGCCCAACAAATGTATCCATCCCAACAGTACCCGCCATAAAATATTCTTGTACTTGTGCACTGGTGAAACTCGTATCACAGATACGGTCATTGAGCGTCCTTGTGAGCGTCACAGACACACGGAAGAAGAAGACACCAAACAAATACCTAAATGAATCCACACACCAATGGTATTATTAGATAAGATAATTCCCCCACACCGATGCCTGAACGTGGCTATAAATGTTTTAGGAGAGAAGATTCATTTCTTTAATTCATTTCAAATGTTTTGCTCAATTTCTTTCTCCCTCCCCAAAAATTTATTCTTCTAATAATATTGTCTAGCGCTATTAAACAACGCGATAGATATAATGTAGCGACCTGAGCACACATATTCTCTAAACTGTTTTGAACACTCCCACGTTTCCGGTGAGTGAGGGAATTGCTTGGATTGTTTTTGTACGGTGCTTTACGGCTGTTTCTTTTTATTCATAGTCACTGTAAGTTGCGTTCTGCCTTGAAATCCACTTGTTCTATGAGTGTATTTTGAAAACAGTCTCTGATTTTCATTTAGGAAACACACATTCTTTAATGATCACTCAAACGCAGAAAGCAATTTTTATTTTCGCCTCTCCTTCAAGCTGGAAATGAAATAACATAAAATACTTAAGTCTATTTAAACTCTGGCCTCGTATGGGAGATACCGAAACTCGGACACTCATTTGTGCCACCCGTTCAAGCTGGACAAAAAAAGAACGTAAGATATCCTGGTGTATTTTAACTTCTGCATCGTATGTGTGATACCGAAACAGTCATTCGTGCTGTACTTTCAAGCTAGACAAAAAATAACGTAAGGTGTAGTTTAACTTCTGCTTGATGTGATACAAAAACGAGGTAAGGGCCTATTCAATCTCCCCATGGCACATTCCCCTCACGTACCCAACTGACAATTTCCGGAAAGAAGCTTCGAGAGGAAGATTGCACCTCGAGCTCCGATAAAAGATTGATAAAAGAAGATTGTGCTTCGGGCCCGGATAAAATCGAAAGAGCGTAGCAACAACGCTGGAGCTTTTAGAGCTTCTGCCATTAGAAGATCAGGTATTGTTGACGCTTACTTTGGTGGAATTTTTCAGAGGAACGCGCTTAAAATTCCTACGGAGCAATATTTATAAATTTTTCTAAAAGGTCCGGTAAAATATGAGTCCGAAATTGTTTGGTGCTTGCCGTAGAGATTCTATTATTCAAAATACATCGCTTCTGCAGAGAAGAAAAATCTACAGCTTCTAAATATTCCTTCAACAAGCAATTTTTCCCTCCAAACTTTATAGTGATTTTACTGCATTTGTTATTGAAGTTTTTTTGGTGCTGCATCAACTAAAGAAAGGTATCTAGTGTATTATTAATATAGTTATTGATGAATATTTGGGTGATCAGAAATCTCGAATAGAACGTGTAACTAATTGAACACAAAACTAACGACGTAATATTTTTGTTACGATTTTTACGAGATTTTTGCTTAGATTGAAGAAGAATTGATGCTCCGGAACAAATAACAGGCAAAGCCTAGATTAAATAACAGTGAATATCTGGATTCGATAACAATCGATGCCTTGATTAAATTAAAATTGAAATCTAAATTAAATAACTGTCAAAGCCTGGATTAAATCACTGATCATCATGCTTCTTTATGGAAAGCAGAGTCTGTTTTTTTTATTCTGTCACTTGCACTGTTTTTCAAAAATCCTTTATGTGCTGAACTGCTTTGTTGAGAACTTAAAAATTCAACGAGAAAAAATAAATGAAAATGTGAAAACGATGTGAGAAAAGTTTTTAAGAACGGGAAAATGTTGTGAGAAAAATAAAACGAGTGGCTTTCAAAACTAGTGACCTACCTCATACTATGTTCTTCAAAAATAACACATCAACTATGTGCTCTTGATCAATACCGAGTAACTAATTTAGTTCAAGCGATTATAATTATTATTATCAATTAAGTTATACCACAAAAAACGCTTTGGTTCTTGCGGAAAATTATAAACATATGACCGGTTTTTCTCATGTTTTCTTTGTACTGTTCTTAGATCATAGCCAGTACATACAGAACTTGAAAATAGCAAACAGATTTTTAAGAACGAACGGTCACGTCAAAACTTTTCATCGCGCATTCGGCCACCAGGAAATCAAACAACAACACGTCCCGGTCGCATTCCTTAACCAGGGGCGTCAAAAAGCGTTTTTGTTTAAACGATCATTCCTATTTTTGCTTCGAGAGAGTGAAAAACAAAAAATAAGACAAACATTCTTCGGCATCGGAGATAAACTCTCTTCGTCTGTGATTCCGATCGCTAAATTTAATTAGATACGTGGACTACAAAAGCCTCGTCCGAATTTGGTATTGGTTGAGGAGGGAGCGCAAAATAAGCAGAAAATTGGCGTTGTTGTCGCTTTTGTTACCGAGGGAATCTAATCAAGTGTTGATTTGAAGTTGCGTTGCTCTAGCGCATCTCGATGGAGGATCGAATTCTTTGCAATTGGATCTCGAGCCTGTGATGTTTGGAGAGAAAATGTCATCCTGAAGTTGGAAGGAATTCTAATGGTGACTTTCGAAGTAAGTTACGCTTTGTGTTTCTGTACCGTGGTATAGTTCATTTAAATACGTTATAGGGAAATGCAACTTTTGGTCAAGAAGTCCGGCCTGATTCGAATGGTGATGTTCGAAGCAAATTGTGCGTTGTGTTTGTACAGCACCAGAGCATTTAAAAAAGCCAAAAAGTGTTTTTTGTAGGGAATGATAGATTGGTGCTAAGATTTGTGTTTCAGCAATTTTTCACTTCTCCGGAAACAAACCATTTATATTACAAATTCAGAAAGAAACAATTAGAACAAAAAAGAATCGTTGCATGATTTCACAACAATAGTGAAAATTTCAGAAAAATCTGTTAGAAAGTATTGGACTTTTATGGGCAGATGCCCAAAAAATGATAGCTTTTGATAAACCCCCATCATCACTTTATTGTTGATCACTGTATGTATTGGTTTTCGGCCCTTTTTCTTCATCAACATCTTGTTCAGTGCTCATGTCACATTTGAGAATTTTACAGTCTCTCCACTTCATTTTCTTTGCATATGTGGGTCCATGAAAAGAAGAAATGATGCTGGTGATGACCGCTCATCGAAGTAACAGCAAGACACAACTCCGCTACAGAGTCCAAATCCCCGCAAAAATTATCCAACTAACCACATTGAGTAGGCTTTATAAGCACCAAGCCTTTGGTAACTAACCACATTTTGAAGACTTTATAAACACAAAGCCTTCGAATAACTAACCACATTGTAAAGACTTAAAAAACACGAAGCCTGTCAATAAAAAAAACCTTTTGAAGACCTTATAAACGCCAGCCTTTGAATAGCTAACCACATTTTGATGACGTTATGCTGAAGCCTTTGGATTACTAACCACATTTCGAAGACTTTATGAAGCTTCTGAATCCTTCCAATGCAACGCACGTGTCCAGCTGACGCAGAGTTGTTAATGACAGTCATGCACTGGCGTATTCCAAAGGCATTCTTCTCCATCTGGCATAATCCCATCTAAATTGAAGCTTAGGAAGGACTTGAACAGATGACGTGAGCACCCGCAAGGTCTCCGGGGGATCCCGTCGACGCGATTCTAGTGACTTCAAAGAACAAGTCTGCCTGAGCTCGCTGGGGACCAGATAAAAGCCAACAAACTTAGGTGGAAAAGATGAAATTAAACGTCAAAAAGTTGGATCTTATTCTGGCTTACTGTCGCCTGGAGCTGCTGCTCATGGCTGGATGGCTCTAAATTTTATTCGAGGTTTGGGTGCGCCTCAGAGCTGCGGTTTTAACTTTGAAGTGCGCCCAGCGCCATCTCTGAAAGGAGGGAGGATGCACGTTTTAGGTTTACTCTCAACACTCTGCGTCATTGTCGAAGGACAAAATTTATTGATGCAATATCAGACTCCTGATGATTGGCAATGAACTTAGTTTATGAAAATAAAGTTCGACGCATGATGATTGTCATAGAACATAGTTTATAGATATAAAATAAGACACGTTATGACTGTACGAAGAAAAAAATTAATTGAAGCAAAATAAGACGAATAATGACTGTCGAAGAACAAAGTTTATTCAAATAAAATCAGACACGTTATGATTGTCATTGAACAAAATGTATTAATATAAAATTAAAACATGATGATTGCATGATTAAAACATGATTTTCATTAAAATGAAAAAAGATTTACCTTAAATTCAGACAATGATAATACTTTGAATCAGAGATGTAAATCATAAAATAACAGAATGATAAACAATAAAATCAAAAAATGAAAAACCTTAGAATCAGGGAATGATAAACCTTTCATTCAGAGAATAATTAACCAAAGACTCAGAAGATGCTAAATCTTATGATGGAAGATGTGGATACTTTTGTATCGGACAGCGATAAGGCAGGTATCGTATCTGGGATCGCAGCTAACTTATGTGCCTTCATGTCGCCGTCATAATCATCTGCAATATCGCACAAAAAGTATAGCAATATCGTAAAGCAATATCGCATCCTTCCAAAACATTGCATGCAGAATCATACGAGTGCAGCAAGATCGCACGTCTCAGTGTCGTAGAAAGACAACAAATCCTACCACTGCAGTATGGCGATGAACCTTAGTATCGTAGAACCTAAGGTCTCAGTATTCTAGCGCAGAAACCCGCAGCTATCGAACCAGAGTGAGCCTTAGTATCGTACTGCAATCACCTCCAGTATCGCAACTCGAAAAATTTCTGTATTACAGCGCTGTAAACCTCAGGATCGCACCACGATAAGCCCCAGTATCGTAGCACAATAAGCCCCAGTATCGCAGCACAATAAGCCCCAGTATCGCAGCACAATAAGCCCCAGTATCGCAGCACAATAAGCCCCAGTATCGCAGCACAATAAGCCCCAGTATCGGAGCACAATAAGCCCCAGTATCGCAGCACGGTTAACCCCAGTATCGCTGCACGATAAGCCCCAGTATCGCAGCACGGTTAACCCCAGTATCGCTGCACGATAAGCCCCAGTATCGCAGCACGGTTAACCCCAGTATCGCAGCAGGCCACTGCCGCTCTCACCGAAACACCAACAAGAGATTTTCTTAAGCCCTTGCGATCCTACGCTGATCCCCTGATCCTTAGGGATCTGGGGGATCAGGCGCGTGAGAAGTCAGTGCTGGAGATCCCGATCTTCTCCTTCAACTCAGAATTAACGCCTGCACCAACCGCGCTCCCTTATGAAATTATGAAGAGGATTCTGCGATGAAGAAAGCGCTGCTCCAGAGTTATTCTGGAGCGCTGATTGAGTTTGCAGTGCAGTTCTGTTGAATTCTGGAGCGTGAAATGGGTTTGGAGGGTAGTTCTGTTGAATTATGGAGAGATGATTGGGTTTGTTGCGGAATTCTGTTGAATTCTTGAGCGATAAATGGGTTTGTAGGGTAATTCGGTTGAATTCTGGAGAGATGATTGGGTTTGCAGTGCAATTATGTTGAATTCTTGAGCGATAAATGGGTTTGTAGGGTAATTCTGTTGAATTCTGGAGAGATGATTGGGTTTGCAGTGCAATTATGTTGAATTCTTGAGCGATAAATGGGTTTGTAGGGTAATTCTGTTGAATTCTGGAGAGATGATTGGGTTTGCAGTGCAATTATGTTGAAGTCTGTTATAACGTAATTGCGTTTTTCTGATCAGCTTAATTGAATTTTGTAACGCTGTAATTGTGTTTTACTGTGCAATTTGGTTGAATTTGGTAACGTTGCAATAGTGTTTTGCTTTGTATTTCGGTTGAATTCTGTAATGCTGTGACTATTTTTTACGTCCCATAGGTGCACTTTAGAATGCGGTTATTGGGTTATGCGCTGAGCATTTAAGTTTTAGAATACTCTTGTTGTTGTCTGTGCAGTTGAGTGAAATTCAATAATGTTGTAGTACTTTTGTACGGAGAATGAAATTCAATATAGATGCTTCTGATGCATTTTACTAATTGAATTTCTATCTGCTGCAATTCGACTTCAGAATGCTGTAATTGTTTCCGAGCTGCAAATAAAATTCTATGCAGCGGATGTTAATTTGTCGTGTAATTTCATCAAATTCTGTCGTATTTGATCGGTTTCTACGCTGCAGGGAATTAATGTTTCCGGTTCATGAAGGCAATTACTGAACGAACGATTCTTATAGAAAAGACAGAAAGAGAGTTTCACACAAAGTGTGTCGGGAAGAGAAAAGGTGAAAGGTAAAAGGATAGATAGGGTACTGATAAAGATGCGCTTTGCGCATGTGATGTTAGTATCGGAGGGTTTTTTGTAAGTAGTTTGAGGGTGGTGAATTACAGAAAATTCCCATTAAGTGCTTTTTGGTCTCACACATATACGCATGTCTACAAATGAGCTCTGCCAGACTAAAAGCCAAATTGCAGAACGTTTAGCACATTTAAGGAGCAGTGATTTTAGCAGTGTATCGTATGTAGTATCAGAGGCAGAGAGCGTTCTAATTCTAATTAATTCACCTAAATTACACAGCTTGTCTTGGCGTAAACAGCTATAAAAAAGGTAGTGAAGAAGGGTTTTTCGTGTGATCTTTGTCTGAGAAAAATCGATCTTTCATAATATGAGTTGTTATTGCTGGAATATGATACGAAGAATGAAAACAACTTGAATCCTTTTTTTTGTCACGGAAATAGTGATCTCAAGATTGATTATGTCTGAGTTGTACTTTTGATGAACCTGTAGTATTTCGTAGTATAGTACATTTAGTACTTTTACACAACTGCTGTTATACATGCAATGTTTTTGCATCACTGGTTTTTCACATTTAATTTTCGAACGCTGTTGGTTGTGAACATTTTGCATTTTTCGGTCACTGTTTTTAAATTTGCTATTCCATCGCACATGACAGTGTACATTTGTTTTTTGTTTTTGCGTCGCTGGTTTTCACATTTAGTGTTTGTGCGCTAATGGCTGAGTACTATTTGTATTTATACCTCGCTGGTTTTTGTTTCAAATATTTTAACTCCCTGGTAGTTCTCATGCAGTACTTTCACACTATTTCTTCTTATTTAGGATTTGTACGTTCATCGTATAGTGAAAGTAGTGTTTCTGTACTAGTGACTTTGAATGTATTTTGTTCACAACCGATTTCAGACCACCGGTTTTCACAACCGGTCTTAGACATTTATGGTATGATTTGATTCGATTCTCCCATGAAGTTTTTTCTAATTTTTATTGAACATGTTCGTAGATTTTCCAGCTGGGCAGACGACAGTTTTTAATAATTAAAATAAAGAGACAAAATGTAAGATTCACCTAATCTTTTTCTGATATTTTCGGACAATTATGAAAATGCGGGAGACTGAATGATTATTTATTTTTTGTGCAAATTTTAATGATAGCATTCAAAAGGCTCCTGTTTTCTTATTTGTATTGTTTTGTTGACATTGCTTGAACTATACCAGTGTTGTTGGCATGTATTACTGACAACCAAATATTTGAAGGAAAATTTTTGCTGCCCTTATGCTCCTTACAGCATTCTTTACTGCCAACGTTTAGTTATTAGTGGAATTTCTACGGTAATATTTACAATTCATTAGTGTTTCACTCAATATCTTTCGCTGACTATAAATTGACGGCCTATTGTTTACTTACTTTCATTTTTTACACGCGGTGATTTACAAACTCAAACAATAACTCAAAATGCTCCTTGAATAATCAGTACGCAGGCAATTGCCCTGCATTCCTGGAGAAAATGACATTTTTAATTTCTATTCCACAGCGTACAATTTCGAAACAAACTACTTTTGGCTAATTTACGAAATTTCTCGAGAAAAAAAAAATAAATTCTTGGAATTTAAAATCATCGACACACTTTATTTTTGAGACATATTGAAGGAAACTTGCAAATATTGATTGAATCCTTTAAGCGTATAATTTTTCCAACAATATTCACACAAAGACTTATTAAAAAACAGGAAGCGGCGTGTAGAATGAGAAGTAGAAAGTTCGGGTTTGAAAAGTGTCTTAAGAAAATGAGGTTCTGATGGAAAAAGTGTCCTAAAAGATAAAGTTCTAAGGAGAAAGTGTCCTAAGAAAATGAAAATGAATCTGAACTACCTAATGTTGTTTGAGTGCGCAATTACAATTTTTTCGGTTCAAACTCATTTCAAATTGATCGAGCAATTCAATCTTTTCGTATATGAGCTCAATACTCAGATGAGATAACAACACCAAAGAGTTAATAAACTGGTCTGTGCCCAAAAAATTTCTTTGACGCAGCTCCATGTGATCCAATAATAGGAACAAAGCTTCTAGCCCACGCATGAGAAGATCCTTTCCGTTTCATCTGTCTTCATTTGAGGTCCAAGTCAACGGATGCGGATCTGAGTCAACGGAATCTTGTTTGCAGCACGCTTGCGCTTGGGGAGGGAGATGCAGAGTTCTGAATCTAGAGGAGTCTTCTGTGAATCTTGAAATAATCTGTTGTGAATCTTGAAGCAGTTTTTCATGAACTTTGTATGAATCTTGAAGGAATTTCCTGTGGATGTTTCACGAACATTAAAAGAATCTCTCATGGATCGTTCATGAATCCTGAAGGAGTTTTTTGTGAATCATTTATGAATCATGAAGGAGATTCTAATGGATGTTTCTTGAATTATTGAGGTAAAGTTTCTTACCAATCTTTCATGAATTTAGATAAAGTTTCTTTTGAATCTTTCATGAATTTAGAGAAAGTTTCTTATGAATCTTTCATGAATTCTAAAGGAGTTACGAGTGATTTTTTTTATAAATCGTGATATTTGGAAACACGGTTTATACTGATACTGATTTGTATTTTCATTGATATTTTATAACTCGTGCTGCGTTGCTGAAAAATATTGCTTTGAATTTTGAGGAATGATATTCAATTCAAATTTTTAGGTATATGTTGCATATTTTGAAAAGTGTGTTGGAAATTTTTTATACACATGTCGTAAATTCTTATGAATATGTTAGGTGGACAAATTTTGTGAATTTGGAAGAGGATTTTGTCCAATTTGGGGTCTGTGTAGTTAATTTTAGGTGTGTTGTGAAATTTCAGGCGTGTGTTGTGAATTCTTAGGTATCTTAAAAATTTTGATGAGCATGTTGTTAATATTGAGGAGTATGTTGTTAATATTGAGGAGCATGTTGTTAATTTTGAGGAGCATGTTGTTAATTTTGAGGAGCATGTTGTTAATTTTGAGGTGCATGTTGTTAATTTTGAGGAGCATGTTGTTAATTTTGAGGTGCATGTTGTTAATTTTGAGGAGCATGTTGTTAATTTTGAGGAGCATGTTGTTAATTTTGAGGTGCATATTGTTAATTTTGAGGTGCATGTTGTTAATTTTGAGGAGCATGTTGTTAACTTTGAGGAGCATGTTGTTAATTTTGAGGAGCATGATCTTAATTTTGAAGAGTATGTCGGGAATTATAAAAGTTTACTCCAAGAAAATTTTGAGGAAAGTGTTGTAAAATTTCCCGACTGCGTTTTGAATTTTGGAGTCCGTTGAGGTTTTTGTGCCTACATTGGGGATATTTAAAAACTTTTGATAACCTAAAAGAATATCTTGAGAAACGTAAAAGGAGGCTCACAGATCCTGTCGCAAATCTGATGATTATTTCGGGAATTTTACTGATGGCCATGTGAATCTTGAAAATTCACTGGAGATTTGAGAATTCTTTATGATTTATTAAACTTTCTGTTGATTTCAAAACATCTTTGGATAATATATGAAGCCGTTTATGAAGAATTTAAAAATGACAAAAGATCAGAATGCTGTTAAATTTCAATAATAGCATAGATATAATATTCATTTAATTTAGAAGAGGAGTGAAAAAGGAATGTTTGCTGTTCAGAAAAGAGTCCACAATGCTGCAGTTCACAAATAATTTTGAGCTTGAAACATTGATGCACAAGCTAGTAAAAAACTCATTAAAATTAATGTCATAATTATAAAACTAAATTGTGTTCGATAAAACAATGTTTGATTTGCACAATTATTAAATTAAGATAATGTTGAGAGTATTTTTATGAAAAATGTAATGGATTGAATCTATTGAGCTATTAAGTATGCG
Organism: Platorchestia sp. MABIK; assembly: GCA_014220935.1. NCBI lineage: Eukaryota > Metazoa > Arthropoda > Malacostraca > Amphipoda > Talitridae > Platorchestia > Platorchestia sp. MABIK. Next base: position 34,383 of record JACJUY010001437.1, on the reverse strand, counting down.
CATGAATCATCGTATCCTGATTACAATGGATATAAGATACTGATCTTCATTGTTAAATTAAGACATTAAATAAATTTTCAATGAAAAATTTCATTCATGATGTCAGTTCAACAAAGAAATATTTGTTTTGCAAATATTTGAATGCCAAATTTAAGCAAATGAATAATAACAAAAATTTGAAGGCTTTGAGACATCTTTCCTCCAGAAAAATGAATGTGCTTTGCCAGCTTATTGTTCTTTCAAGTATGTTTTATTCCATAGTCCGAACGACGACTAAATATCTAAAATAATGAAATTATTCAGAAACTGATGTATGGTTGATGTTTTTGAGGTCAAATAAGGTTTTTCATTGCCCCAAGAAATTAAATGAATGTAATTTCAATGTTTTTGCTAAAAAACATAATATGCTTTAATTGGAACAAAAATCAATGAGTTAATTCGGAAATGAAGCAGTGCCAAGTATCTTCAGGAGTCTTGTAAGGTTTTTGAGGACCTTAAAGAATCTCTTGAGAAACATATAAGTAGCCTCAGAGACTGTCGTAAATTTGTTGAGTTGATCGTGAATTTTACTTATGCTCATGTGAATCTTAAGAATTTACTGGGAATATCGAGAATTCACGATGATTTATAGAACCGCGGTATTTTGGAAGTTCGCAGAACTGAGCAATATTTCGACGAGCGATGTTCCATTCCCGCAGATTTAGCACAGCAGTTTCCTCACACAATATCCTCCTTTCAAAATCGAAAAAATACCTCCAGCTTCTCTGTAATCCAGCGGCGGTAAAACTCGGCCACCGCGCTCCCTCTCGATGGCTTCTCTAAAACTGCGCATGCTCGTTAGCAGAAATCTTCTCCCCACGCAAGCCCGGCCATTTCCTATTCCCAAGAGAAGCAAAGGGTCCGGAATTAACCTCTTGATGCAGATTTGGCTGCTTGCTTTTTCGCTCGAGATCTTGCAAATTCTATTCTCTTGAAATTAAGCAGGACTTGTGCATCTGCGCTTCCAAAACATAACGATAAATCCGTTCTCCAAAGCTGGGCATTTGCATAGGAACGCCAGGGCAAACGCTCTAGGATTGCCCTATCTTGCCCGGTGATTGTCCTATTTTCGCCGTGATTGCTTTATATCGCCTAAAAATTGTTCTGTATTGCCCAGAAATTACTCTACACTGTTCAGGGATTACCCTATAACCTGTGATTGCCCTTTGTTGCCCGTGATTGCTCTGTATTGCTTCAGGGTTGTTCTATATTGGCCATAAATTACCCTACAATGTTCAGGGATTACTCTATCATCAGTGATTACCTTATACGGCCTGGAACTTTGCTATGCTACCCAGGAATTACATTAATTGTCTGTTGAGTATTTTATACTATCCAGGAATTACTCTATATTGCCCAAGAATTACCCTACATTGCCCAAGAATTACCCTACATTGCCCAGAGATCACCCTAGAACCAATGATTGCCACGTGACGACCAGAAATTGCATTCTACTGCTCAGGATTTACCTTATTTTAAGTGTGTATTACCCTATAACCAACAATTACCATGTGTTATCCGGATATTGCTATTAGCTGTGCAGGTGTAGCCACAGATTACTCAGAAGTATCTCTGATTGCCTGTGAATTTTCCGATTTTTACTGCCCTGTAACTGCCTCGTTTTGCGAAAGGTTTTCGAATATTGTCTAAAGTTTGCCTTACACTCACAGGGATTGTTCCATTCTCTCGGGAGATTGTTCTTCAGCTCAAAAAACTCTTACTGCCCAGAGGTTGCCATTTACTGCCCAGAAATTGTTTTACTCTGTGTTGAGGGTGTTCCAACTTGCCTTAACACTGCCTTAAAGAACATGCTATTTTATAATAACCGATAGCTTCAAAATAGCCAACTGCTGTCTAGAAAATAACTTAAACGCATTGGAATTACAACACGCTTCGTCAAAATTTCACCATCCTCGCGAGAGATTGCGGTTCCTAGCCCAGAAATTAACCTATGCAGGCCATGGATTGAGATGCATTACCCTCAGATCGCCCTTTACCAGCCAAAGATTGCAGTGTCAAACTCAGAAATTGTCTCGTACTGGCTATAGATTGCTGAAAGCTATCCAGAGATTGTCCTACCAGAGAACACTATACAAATCCCAAAAATTGCACACTACGAATGGATTGCTACAAATTACTCGTAGATACCATGAAATTGCGAGCCCTGGATTGCTTTGAACTACAAATGCACTATAATAGACAATGCAATAAATAGAAAGTCATTTCTAAGTGGGTGAACACATTTTTCAAGAGGGTGTTTAGATTTAAAATAAAGCTTTAGAGTGCCACATTACTCATCTTCCGCACCTGGAATGAATGGCAAATTTGTACTTCCTATAATTGGAATACAAACTAATTGCTGAAAGCTAACGACAATAAAGTTCGACAAAGTTTAAACCAAAAAACAATGAGAAGGGAAGATGAGTTCATCAGCTTAATATTGGTCTAATTTAGTGAACGTATACGATTTTTAATAGTTTCACTTTCTTCTTAATGCTGGGACCAAAAATTTCAACGTTACTTTCAGAAATTAGGCGATCAACGGAAAGGAAGAGGTTTCTAACACGGCTTTGCAAACATAGACAGAAACTCTACCAGTTGACTATTGACAGACACCTTACCAGTAGAGACTATCGGCGGACACCCTACCAGTACAGACTTTTGGCAGACCCCCTACCAGTGCGGACTTTTGGCTGAAACCCTACCAGTAGAGACCATTGGTAGACACCCTACCAGTACGGACTATAGGCAGACACCCTACCAGTACAGACACAAACTCCTCTGCTCTCTGCTGTGCGCATCACCAAATGACAAGAAGTCTACCCACTGCGTGTAGAACTCTACCTCACCACACGTACATTCTAACGCATCTACAGGGGCCTGTCAGTAAAGCGAAAAACTACCAACATTGAAGGTACTATGAAAAATAATTCTGGAAATAATTTCTGGATAATCATATGTCATGAGAATATGTTTCTTGAAGACATGGTAGTGGTGAAATGACGGTATTGATGGGAATCATGATATTACCGATATTGAAGAATTATTGCGGGAAAAATTTCACGGTTATCATGTGATATTAAAATTTTTAATTCTTTAGAGATATATCAGTGCTGGAAAGACGACATTAATGACAATGAAATGTGCAATATTTTCTTTTGACCACTAAAATTTACATATTTTCTTAACTCGTTGAGATCAATTAATTTTGAGAAACGTTCCTAGCCCAGCTGAGTTGAAAGAATTAAAAAATAGAATGTGCAAATTCTCATTCCTTTGTTAAAGTGTGACACGTTAAACCAGTGTATAAAGTTTTATCTAAAAGACAAGATACATGACTGCACGCGAAGTTGAGATATATGGCATCATTAAATTTCCTCTTTAACCCAGAGTAATTTTTTTCAGAACACGATAGTTGTGAAGGAGTTGTTTGTTTTTTACTTTTTCAAGCCTGAATTTTATTAAACAATGCTCACTGTTCAAGTAGCGTATAGAAAGATGAACGTCACATTGATCAAAAAACTAAACAAACGTGTCATCAACATATCTTCGACACTGCACGGGTTAAAAAAGTTAGGACATTTGTTTAAGTGGACATGCTAATGATTGAATAGAAATAAATGGTTCGAGTCGATAAAATGCAGCCAATTGGTGCACTTTTTTATACAATCAGTTCGATTTCAGAGTATGAAACTCGTAAATAAAAACGGCGTTTTTCTTAGAGCTAGAAACCGGAAAAACCGGTCTTCATGTGAGGATTTTTGTTTAACGTCTAATTTTACTTGTCAGCCTGGACTTTCCCTTGAAATGTCCCAACTGACGGACTTTTGGAGACTTTCTTCGGACTGGAGGCAGCGCTAAGTTTTGCGTGGAGCCTCCTGATTGGCTGAGACGTCTCCTTCAATTCTTACCTCGGAGTTATTTATTCTTAAGGGGCCCACAGGATGGGCGACCAAGGTATTTTCTGAATTATTGCTTTTTTGCATTCGGTGATAGTATGTGTGACAGACAGTTCTAATTAGTTCTTATGATACATCACACAAAAAAACGGTTTTGATAAGCTGTACTGATTGATCACATTTAAAAAAAACTGTTCTGACGGATCATATTTAAGAAAAGATTTATCTGATAGATCAAACTAAAACATTTTGTTCTGATATGCTGTTCTGATCGATAGGAAAGCTTCGACAGAATTGTTTCATGGTAAACTGTTTTGATTTACTGTTTCGATCGAAGTGCGACCGGAAAGTTAGATCATACACTTCTATGAAGTTTTTAGTTCTGTATTGTGGTTAACCAATAGGTATTTCTATTCAAATATAATTTTCTTATAAATATTGTAAAATTACGTTATTTATAAAAAATAAATTTGAAATTTTGTAGTCTTGCATTTTCCTGATTTCTCAGTGAACGAATAGTTAAGAAAAATTCAGTATAGTGGGTAAACGAAGTCAATTTTCGCAAAAGGAAACCAGGACAATTGTAACATTGTTTGCAGAAAATAAAAGCAGCCTTGAAATTGAACAAATCTTGAAAAGGGATCATTGTTCCATCAAGAAATACTTTTCTGACGGAGAAGTGTCCCGCGCCAAACAGAAGCGGAATGAACCCAAGGCATTCGAGTCCAAGAGACTATCGAAAGATGATGAATGTATTTCGAAAAATGCTTCAAAAGACATTTGAAAAAAGTTGGTCTCCCGAAAGTTCAAAAGTTCTTCAGTAGTTCTCCCAAAAGTTCGACCAGGAATGATTACTTAAAGAAGACAGAAGTGTTCAAGAAAATGAAGAGTATTCCTGTTTCAACAAAAAGCACATAAAAACGAGTTGTACGGTCCAGAAAGTCTCACAAGCAAGATTTCTCAAAAGTAATACGGACTATTGAGTGTAGAGTTACACCTAATGAATGGCTTTTGTCACTTGATGGATGGCTATTGTTACTTGATTGATGGCTTGATGGATGGCTTTTGTCCCCTGATGGATGGCTTTTATCACTTGATGGATGGCTTTTGTCTTTTGATGGATGGTTTTTATCTGGATAAAATCCTCAACATCGTTGCAGGCTGCAGCGGAGAGGGGGTGGGTCATGTTTCGGGCTGCACTTAAAATAAATTTGATAATTGGACCATTTAGAGTAAAAGAAAGCGCTATGATCAACTCAGATAATTATTGTAAGTTTCCTGAATCCAATTTCATCCCATGGCTCAAAACTCAACCATCTCACGTCAGATATTCTTTGATCTTCATGCAGGACGACGCTCCAGCACATGCTCCAAAGCACATGAAGGATTTTTGTTAAAGCTCTTAGTCTTCATGGATTGAATCCCTTCGATTGGTCACCAAAAAGTCCTGAAATTAACCCAATTGAAAGCCTTCGTGCTATCATAAAAATAGAAGTTTATGCGATTTTGAAAATAGTTCTTGGAGATTGGTATCGTAGACTGTTTGTATGGATTGTTCAGGAACACTATTTTAGGGACTGCACCGAAAGAATGTTTTGATTGATTACTTTTAGAAATGATCATGGGAAACTACTCTGTGAGCCAGTCTTGCGGAACAGTTTGCGAGAGCAGTTTACATCGGCAGTGTCTTTGAACTTCCTGGCGGGACAGTGTCCCCCGAACAGTCTTCCGGAATGGTCTCCTAGAACAGGCTTGCCAAACAATCTCCCAAAACCTTGTGGTAGAATAGTATCCAAGAACAGACTTTCAGATCACTCTTACAGAACCAGAACAGACTTTCAGATCACTCCTACAGAACAAGAACAAAAAATTCCTGATTGAGTGTCACCTAGAACAGTCTTCTCGAATAGTTTCTCTGAACAATCTCCTAGAATAGTCTCTTTGAACAGTATCTCAGAACAGTTTCCTAGAACAGTCCATACCTGATAAATGATTAAGTTTGGAAAGCAAAATAGCTTTACGTTATATTGAACGTAAAAATCTTTTCTTTTTTTCCCGTCGGATGAAAAATTTAGTTTCTCGTAGTCGGGTGACTAAGAACTAACTTTATGACGACAAACAAGTATTACATAGGAATCAGTCCCGTAATTGTTTTGACCGTAGAGACTTTGATCTTCTAAATTTTATAAAAACAATGGAGCTATTAATCCCTTATTTAAATACCATAATAGTAAGCATCCTTTCCCTGGAACTTTTTGCAATATACTTCAAAGATTTTCGTTGGATGTTTATAGCTTCCAACATGTTGTTACTCCTGAATATTTAATAATTGGGCTTGTATTCTTGGGCAAATTTTGCACTTTTCCGCAGCCCCTGGGTGCGATAGGTCATTAAAATTCTACATTAAAAATTCGTAAATTGTTTCAGCAAATAATGGTGGCGTTTGTGAACGCTATTTAATTTTGTTTTGGCCGAACGAAATTTTCTTAGTGTTTTCTTTTAAATTTCTTCTAGATCAAATGGCTCAGTATTTAAAAGTCTAACAATGACCTTACTGTTGTTCCTACCGCAATGACGTAGGTGTAATGAGCACTCGAATTCCTTTCGCAATGTTATTCCTACCAGAATATGACTGCCTAATGCCTGTAGAGTAACTTAAATCTTAGTTCCAATATCCGTAGAGTTGGGTGCTTGATTCACGACTGTTCGATCGTGCTTTCGACGAGTGTTGTAGACAAATTGCATCGATTGAAAACACAGATTTTTGTGCACCGTTTCTGTTGCATGTTTTTTTGATGGCATATAGAGCTGATTTTGTGTCTCACTCTCAGTCATTGTCACTACGCGGTGAGTTGTTTGTTTTTGGAAGACTTAGATTAGGGTTACGATATGGCGATGGCTCTTGATGAAGGTATAGCAAAGCAACTCTGTGTTGACGGTAACTAAAGTTTTTTTTACATCTGATGATAATGGTTTACTACATTTTTTGAAGCTCTACTGACAGTAGTGAATGCTTTGACTTGTAAGTGGTAGTTGAAGGAGCAGTAGTAAAAATGTTCTGAAAATAATTAAGCCCCATTTACAACTCAGTAGAATACATATTCACAAATACAATGCATTGTATTTGAAGATAATTTGAAAGCGCACGATCAAAATTAGCATAATAGTAAATTTTTGATATACGCAACTGAAATCATATTGTTAAAACGGAAATTATGCATGCATCCGAAGTGTACGTAAATCCATAGCAAACAAAAGATACAATAGAAATTCGTTGCTGAAAATTTTCGTGGTGTACACATCTGTACAGATCTCAGTGGAAATTTCAAGTACCTTCTCTAATGTGAATTTAGTACAATACTCTACTCAAACAGCATCTCTGTTGCTGACGAACGAGTGCTTGAAATAAAACCGACTTAATACCAGGGGCTAGATCCTAATTTGAATGCCAAAATGAGCGCAAATTATCACAAAGCAAAATTTGTTCAGTGTCATCGAATGAATTTACGTCTGAAAGTCGGTGTGGACGCTAATTTGGCTTCTGGGCACCTTGGAAGGAACAAAGAAGCCATCTAAATCTCACAAATGCTTTCAGTTTTGATGCATCAATTTAACAAAAACTGCATTACCTGTTTTAATTTGGCAATTGCTCATATTGTTTTAATAATGACAAGTTTAATTTAAATTATTTCCGCAATTTAAGTATCAGTTATTGCACTTGGTCGGGTAGGAAGGAAATCTTCCTAAATTTTTAGAAATATTTTGCCAAAAATGTGAAGTAAATATCGAAGTTGAAACATCATCTGTCGTAGTTATTAGCTAACGTGAAATGACATCTGTTTCTTTGCTTGCTAAGTGTTCAAATATTTCTTCACTACCTTCCTGAGTGTTCAAATTTTTCTTTATTGTGCTATGTGTTCAAATCGAGACTAGGTTAGAATGATCTCTTTTACTTCACGAATTTCTGACAATACTCGGTAAAATATGATGTCCATTTTCTGTCAAACTTTTCCTTATTTCAAAACTATCTACTGCCAAATATTAAAATATACAACAGTTGAGCTAATTACACTTAATTTCATCATCCAAACACACAGCATTATCTCTTGAACATATCAAATAGATAAAAATTTATATTACAATGAAAAATGCAGTAAAATTGATATATGCAGACCTGGACTTAATTCACAAAAGTTTTGAGATCACTTTCCCAATTGATCGGTTAATCAACAGAGCACACTAAAATCTTTATTTCGAATGCGTTTTCTTGCCTCTTTTCTCAGTATAGTATCGATGTACGCCTGAAAAAAGTAAATTGAAGTAGATCATAGCAGACTTTGGAAGTAAACTTTCACCAGCTGGTGAGCGCGATAATTTTTCATAGTTCTTTGGAAATCACGGAAATCACAAAAATGCAGTTTTCTATTATAATGAGTGTTCGTTCCATTATGAAATAACAGTAAACATCAGACCTCATCAACCACGCAGCCGAATATGGTAATGAACAGTAAATTACGAACAGATAACCCCTATTTAAAAAATTTAGTAATGAATTTCGGGTACTGGCTCACATAGGAATCAGTTTTTTGCACAAGAAAAAAATTTAACTAATTACAAAAATTATTGCTCACATACGGTAACTTTATAAACAATTCCTTTAATAAATTTATTGCATCTTTCTCCGTCCGATGCAAAATGAGTTCTTTCGGTCACAGAAACCACTAGATCTGTTTTACGTACGCAACTCTCAACCTGAAACTCCCGCATAACTCATCTTAACCAAACATAGCCTAATCCATCATAGCCATCATAATCATAATCCATCATAGCCATCATAATCATAATCCATCATAACCAAATGTGGGCAATCTTAACCTGACAGGACGTGACCAGACAGTGTTTAATGTAGCACAACAAAGCGTTACCAAAATAAAAGCAACTTCACTTCAAGTAAGTCACATCGAACCTAGTTTATCAACCATGCATCTTTCAAAATATCTTTTCCTCGTCTATCCCACCCTTTACAAGCGCAAACTACCTTATCCAAGCCTATCCCAGCGTTAAAAAAGTTAACTTAATTGGGTATCTAAAATGCATTCTTATTCCTTTTATTTTTCTGATACAAAATTACGTTCCCTTGTTACTAGCACTAACATGACCTTAAGTGGCCTAACCCATCCTACCTACATCAAGTATAACTAACCGTTATCTACCACAACCCATCCCAATTTCACCGTACTGAGCTTAGCAGAACATATTTTCAACCAACTTCATGTTAGCTAAGCAATTTTAATCTGATATTAAATTAAAAAATCTAACCAAGCTCTCAAATTTACTCAAATAAACGTAGCTTGAACGTTTTATATACTGTGAAATGAAACGCTAAATTTTTAGATCTGTTCGAGAAAAGTTCAATGAGAAGGAAATGTCAAGAAGAACGGCCAAACGCAAAAATCTGATTGTTTCTGAAGTTTTGCAAAAAAGAAATGTTTGTGTTCGATTAAAATTCAAAGGTTGCTCTGAATTACATGAAGTGGGACTTACATCGTTTTAATCAATTTTCCATAGGTTTTCATTAAAAAATGAAACACGAAATGCAGTGTATGATACTTTTCGATATACACTCGGTCGAAACATGCAGCTGACAACTAACGTCACAGTCATAGTACTTTCTCCGATTATCATATAAATAAACTTCTCCCACACAGTTGTATGCTTTTTCTATGCATTGAAAAGTTTCCAAATTCTGAATACGATAAGTCATACCTTGGATAATCATTCCATACTTGGAGCACTGAGGATTTTGGAGCTCTGGACACGTAGGTTCCGGGACGGTTTCACTTTCTTTCAAGTACGTTCCTTCATACATGCACACTGAAAAAGTGAAACATGTCAATTAATACTCATCAAGACATGGTTTGTAATAGGAATGCAGGAAAAATTTGCTTCCAAACAAACTTCAATTTCCCTGAGAGGATATCGATGTTTGCCCACCAGCACTTTACACGAATTACGCATGAGATAACGTGCAAAGTTACATGCACCGTACATCTGTGAAAAATACACTAAGGATCGGATGTTTCAGAGCTTTGAAAAGGGCAGAGAATGCACATCGATTCTGCGTGTTATTTGAATTCAGAACATGAAAACTTTAACAACGAAACAAAGAAGAAATTTGAAATCATTCAAGTGAAACTTTTTAAGCCCCTGATGTAAATTTTCATCAATCAAATTCTGCAAAAGCAAAAAGATACACATGCATTGAACAGAAAACGTGACAAATTTACAAAGTTGTTCAACGAGTTTTGAATTGGGATTTAAATAGAACACTGACATGACGTAGAGTAAAACACTGAAAAGTCTAAATTTTAGTGACACAATTACCCAGTAACGCAAATTTGAGTTAAATGAAAAAAATGCAGTAAAAACTAAACCACAGACACCGTATGATTTGCATTCACTGAATATTTACCTTTAATTCTACCGCGAATTATTTTAGCAGTATTTATGCCTGGGTACACAGAATTGAATTTAAAGACACAAGTGAGTTTGAACGCTTTTCCTCGCATGCTTTTCTCAAAATATCGTGCGCAAACTAATACCTCAGGAAGAGAACCCAACTCGAATTTCGCTTGCAAAGAAAGGGAGAAATCCTGGTTTCTGCAATACATAAGACAGGTCCACCCAGAACCGCTAAATCAAACTAAATTTTTGTAAAGCAAGTTCATCAGGAGTTTAGGATTTCCATAATTCCTGTGGTGCGAAGGTCAAATACATTCGCTATGAAATGGAGGACTTTAACTTTTTGAAGGTAACGAAGGTTCAAATGTTGATGCAATGATCACAGCAACATCAATGGCGAATGACAGTTGAATTATATTTGTACCGCTAAGATATGGCTTCTTATGTTTCCGTTTTGTATACAAAGTAGAACGCCATTTCAGTAAACCTCTGCACAAAATTGAACTTATACTCAATGACTTACTTCATTTTAGTATGGAATCTTCTGCTGCGTTAAAAAAATAATGATCTATAAAATTATCCTAAAAATTTTCGAAAAGCAATTAAATTTTACTGAAAATATACCCCGCGGAATTTGAATGTGCTTTTAGGATATTTAAATTCTTTGGATTTTTCAGTATTGTCTATTTTCAACAATATAGACTGAAGAAAAACTGCCAGATGTTTCACGCCTATAATCATTACAATTGAGATCACATGCAATTAGATGTTCTCAATTTGATTCCGCCTCAAACTCATAAAAGATTACCTTAGCAGTAATGAGCTAATCTAAAATAACTGCAGTCCTTTTTTCTCGGACAACTCATATTGATGTTAAAATCACAATATTTGCTTGTCCCTTCTCGCAGAATGGCTGAAGAAAAATTATGCTGAACTCTTTTTTGAGATAATATGATCTGCTACACCTATAAAATTTCATTTGAATTTTCTTTACTGTCAGCAAGCATAAAAGAAAATCACAGATTAAAGCATTCTCTATTTACTAAACATAAAATTAATTCATGGTCTTGACCGATAATTATTGATGAAAAATATCATTAGGCCATGAATTGTTCCTTTGTTATAATTGGCGCAAGGAATTAAAAATGCTACTAAAATGGTAATCAGATTACTACGTTATGTTCAAAACTACTCTTTCTTGGCTAAATGCGGGAACTACTTTGCAAGAAGCTGTTACAAAGTTGTGAAGATTGAGAAAATCTCCACTCACCCTGGGAATACCAGCACGTGAAGCCCTCAGTCTGCTCTCCCCCGACGCGCGGCAGGTACACGGAGGCAAAAACGCATCTCGAGGACTTGTGGCACGCGAGGTTGGCATCGAGATTCGTTGAAGAAATCGCAGCACAAATGATGAAGCTTGTAACGGTAGCTTCCGTGAAGTTTCCACCAAAAACCTGGGTCATTGTGGCTCCAAAATATCTCCACAGGTTGTGTGTTGGGGCTGTTCTCAAAGCCTCCATCCACTTCAGAAAGAAGAGGACCATTGAAACTGCCTGGTTGCGCATCAGATTGATCCCCGCTTCCAGAATATTTGATTTCATTTCTCCTGAGTTGGGTTTAAAAACTCCGTGGAAATTTATTCCGTTTCAAAAAATACAATACTTTCTTGGTTGATGTTTTTTGCTTAATGGTTCATCAATTGATCTATGGAGCTAATTTTACCCCATATGAAAATCAAGAAAGGCTTTAGGACCATCGTACTCGTGTTCGCTAAACTAATGTGAAAACAAGATATAATTTGCACTTCTATTTGTAGGTCACATGTATGAAATGCTTACATTAACCGTCTTAGTATTGAAAATAAGTTTTTACCTGGTACCTAAATCATGTTTCTTTCGATAGTGCATTAAATTTTTATACACTTAGGTATAAATTCATTAAAACACTGTATGCAAAAATTCGTTTTGCGTTTCGTTATTTTATCCCACATTTACGTTATAGGTGCAATATCAGAAACAAAATAGATAAAAGTATATTAATTTCATGATTGACAGAGATTTTTGGAAACAACAATAGCAAAATTACTAAATTCGTCCCATGAAAGCTGGAGCAAACATTAAATCTTCCCAAAAAACAAATGGAATCATTCTTAGCACGAGGTTTTGTTTCGAAGAACTCAGTTTAAAGTTTTTCAAACCGTATTCAATCAATATCCCAGTGTGCGAGAGTCGCACGTAAGTGTGCATGAGGCATATTTTGAGCAGATACGTTTATTTTGAGCTTTCACGGTGCAGGTATTTTAATGCATGCCAGAAATATGATCTTTAATTTCATCACATGGATATAAGGGCAAAAAATGTTTTCCTACATTTGTTCAATAATCAAAAATGGATTGGACGACAATGGAGCTCAAAAATAGCTATTTTTTTAGTATGCTGGTAATACTCCATCTGAAAATGTTTGAAAGTTTTTCTCTTTTTATACCAGGTTTAGTGAATAAACTACAACTCTAACTTGATCATAACATCGCCCATTCATTTTTAACTGTGTTGTACCGGCATAGAAATTTGATTCGCATTTTATGAGAATGATATCATCGAGTGATGACATCATGCACTGATTTCAAAAACAAATATTTCGAAAGGCTTTGGCGAATAACAGACGGCAATGCTAAAATACTGATGCTTGGCTTCCATTATTACGTGTAACATTTACGAGAAACTTCCAGTCATGCTTTCAGGATATTTTCTTCCCTTTTCCTGGTTCAGTGCACAAAAATTTTCGAGCCCGTTTTAAATTAGATACAATTTTGATATTTTACTAAACCAAACTGTAGTAAAACCAATGTTTAATAGAAGTGAGCTGAGTGTGTCCTTCACAGAAATTGTAATTAAACACAGAATAACTCTACGGATGTTGAGACTAACATTTAAGTTACTCTCATTGCTCTTTTAACTAAAGCAAACCAGACATTAATAATAAGAAATTGAAATCTTAAAATAAACAATGTGACTGCACGCTTGTCTCATGATAAAATTTGGTCACCTGCATCGTATGAAAAAGGCTGAAAAAATTAAGATAGCCGGTTCTACCGTTTCAGATTAAAATAGTTAAAACGAACAAAAATGTTTGCGTTTCAAGACGTTTTCATAACGAACTGTCGGTCATGGTTTTTAGTGGTCACTCTTTGAATTTTCCTTTATGATTAGTAACTTCATTATCAGGGTCATTGTTCCTCATTCAAAATAAATAAATTTCAAAATTGATGTGAAATAAATTAAATTAAACAAGTCAACATAATTCATCGTTATCAATGATTAAACATAAAGCGGACTTAAAAGCGTTATTGCATCCTACCCTACTGTAGCTCAATTAAAATGTGCATAACTTTACTGTCTGAAAAAAAAAAATTGTGAGAATGTTAATAATTTGACACACTGTGCGTAAAAATTTTGAATTGTATATCGCTGCTTGTTGAAAGTTCCCCGCACGTCACCTGAATGATCGTTATCACCCCAATACATTTAAATGCTCAGTTTTGACTGAGGAGTTATAGGCATTTCTGGAGCCGAAAAAAAATTCATGTTTACCTCTTCAATTTTTTCCAACTGATTTTCTGAGGCTGAAGCCAGTCTCGGAAACATTTTGCTGATTGAATTTAGAATTTACCAATATTTTTTTAGATGACCTCATTGAATTAAAATAAATATGATATTATCGTAATCACCTTCTTCTTCTTCTTTATCCCCATTATCTTTAAGTTCCTGATGATCGTTTAATAAAAGAAAGTGAATTATCCTGGAAAACTTGTTGGTTTGATTTTGTTTCTCATATGGTGTACTAAGACAAACAAATAACTCAATTTTGACATTACGGCACAGAAGATAAATCCCACCCTGAAAAATGAGCAGCGTACCAGAAATAAAACTCGCAATGTTCATCCAAAAATTGCCTCGCTGGAGCCATTATATACTATAGCGAAATTTGAAGGAGGGATCGGCGATAAATTTTGACATCAGATTTCACGCCCCAATCGTCCGTTTGTAATCCAACTTTCTTCACAGTTATACTACAAAAACATATACTGTCCCTATTTCTTTTATTTAAAATCCCAGCGAATAAAAATGTCCAGTTTATACCACGCAGCTAAGATGTACCTTCCCCTGATTCTTCACGAACCTACTCTGGCGAGGGGAGCATATGGAATATTCACGGATAATTACTGTTGCATCTCTCGTGATAGCTAAGTGCACACGCTGGCTTCCATCATCCCTCAACCTGTCAATATATTACCACGCAGCATTTCTTGAATACATACAGGAACCCTTTCCATAATTTTTTTATTCTATGCTGGCATAATGGCAAAAGGTGAAATGAATAAAGCGAAGATGAATTACTCTTATTGGTTAAATCTTGTTTCTTCATTTCGTTTGATGAATAAGTTCTGGAACGTGTCTTTCAGAACTCAGGGCTGTGGTGCAAGGCGTGCAGTCGATCATCGCGTTCACATCACCTGGTGCTGATCAGTGGATATTATTTAGTCACAGCGACTCAGCTAATACCATGCTTGGAGAATTACCACGAATAACTGAGACCAATGTTCACCTGTAAAAGTTGAGGTTCGTATAAAATGATCCATAGCTCGATTATCGATAATGAACAGCTCTGCCTTTTACGGGGCAAATTCCCTCGCTCGCTTGTCTGTATCCCTTTTATTCAGCCACCATTTCGAAAGTAGCTTGTGCTCAAGTATTTTTCTTTTGATGTTTTGATCAGCAAACCTGCGTAGAAAAAATCTCAGCATTATTCACGTATAAATAAAGCTGACAGCATGATAAAATGTATGAAATAGAAAATACATATATCTATTTTAGGCTGACAATATTATTGAATTAACAACGCTCAGAGCGTGTTTTCGAGATCGCAGTCTTGCATCAGACGACGGATTCACCGGATGTCTCACCAGAATCAAAAGACATGTTCGAGAATTCAGTGCCTAACATCTTCGTTTAATAAGCAAATTTCTCTTAACATGTGCATCAAAATTTTACATCAGTGCATTTCCACTCAGTAAATAGCGATGTTTATGCCGTTGCAATTTCCTACTATTGAACATCATCAAAATCAGATTTTAAAAATTCATCGGGATTTGATATTTTCAGAGTAGTCAAACTTGCCTATTTAATTCAATTTTAAAGGTCCTGCATAATAAAGTGCAATCGGCTGCTGTCGGTGTTCTAAAATTGACTTGAATGCATCGTTTGCATTCAAGCCTGAAAATTTCCTTTTCAAGTAAATTATCATAATGACACCACTGTTCCTCAAAAGAACAGTGCACTAGTAAGAGCGAATCATTTTTCTGCAAGACTAAGCACGATATCTTCCACCACTCATTCCGACAGCAGAAAGTGAAGGCCAACGCAATTTTGACAGTCTGATTAGCAAGCGTCATTGATGCATCTAATTTGCATACTACATTAGTTTCCAAACAGCTCCCGCATTTCAGATATAAGCTACTATTCTCTTTACCTTCGAAATTGCGAAATATCAAATTTTATTTTTCTATGGCGAAACAATCACCGGTGACAAAGTTAGCGACACGCAAGGGAATGATTTTGCAGTCTTTCCGTGTGACGAAATCTTGGAAGAGGAAAGAAAGTTCTTTTCTAATAATCAGTGAAGTCGACATGTTCCCGCAGTAATAGAATCTCAGACTTAGTTTGAAAGATTTAAAATGTGAGAATGACAGGTTGAGATTGGAAGTGATTTGTGATGTTTTGAAGTCTGTTTAAGATTAGAATGAGATAATGACGCAAGATTGTCAGATTGAGGTCAGAATGACCATGAAGTAAAGATGTCAATTCTGTAAATCGAAATCCTCAAACAAAGCAAGAAATTCCCTCTAAGCTCATAACGATAAAAAAAATCCACGATATCTTTCCTTACCTATCACATCTACGTAGAGTGAACAATTGAATAAACCCTGCATGTGAGTAATTTAACGTCTGCTGTTCGAATGTCCACCACGAGGCATGTTCTACATGGGCAAATCCAAGTGATGCCTAGTCTCACTGCCTTGGGAACTTGTGTTGGCTTACTGGATCGGTTTCTTCTCTTTCTGCTCAAATTAAAATATTAAGAAAACGACTTAATTTCGTAACTGGTTAACAGAAAACATTATTCCACGCAGTGAACATGAGTCTGAGCTAGATAAATTTGCCGCTGTTGTACAGGTGTCACCGCCGTCAAATATTCTCATCCTCAAAATTATTTCATCGAACACTCACAAAGTCAATATTGTCTGTTTGAGAGACGAGTCAAGCATTCTCTTTGGTTCTTGCTTCTAAGACAGCGTCACTCATGAACAAAAAAGCGTCTTATTTCACACGCAAGAGTACAATTATTGGTAATTCCTAGACTTCAACAGTCAGTATGTGAGATAAATTCTACCACGATGCAAAAGAGTATCTTTCAAGAACAGCTATCAAAATTAATTTGTCGTCTTTGCTGTAACTCTGAAAATTCATCAAGCGAAATTTCTTTGTAACTTACCTATTCTACCTGGAACATATGCTAATTAACTATCTCATGCGTACACGCACATGCAACTCACGCCTCCCCATTTCGAATGAAACGCTCGTGCTGCCTTCACCAAGCTACTCCAAATTAAATGGTGGATTTTAGTATGGGGTTGAGAACTACTACTGAAATTGACATTACTTGAAAAACTCTCCCTTTCCTTTCCTTTCATTTACAAATGAACGATTATGCACATTCCACGTAAAAACATACATAGCAAGATTTAATTTTCGTGTAAGGACAGGGAAAGTAACTTGTGTTTAAAATGAACGCATTCAAGAAAATAACTCTTTCTGATTTGATACCAAATCAAAAGAATTGAAGCTGAAATACATGCAAATTATTTGAATGACACAGGTGTCAAATCGTCATCAGGTGCATTTTCATCAACTTCGACGTGCACGAACGACATCGCATGATAGTTGATGATTTCAGAAGCCGCTTTCGGACACTCACATTGCCATAGAAGTTTCGGTCGAACGCTGCACCGAAGAATTTGAGTCAATAATTTACACATTTCTTGATAGATCATAGTACGTGTCTTCAACGATCCCCAGTCTTGCCTCACGCAGCAAGGGAAGCAGTTTCCTTGTTCAGGTTCTGTGGAGCGCTCATTTATCATCGCTTACTCAAACTTGCTCCAACGAACTATTCAGAAATGATAAACTGAATTTGGTAATTCTATACAATGGCAAATATTTTTTCAACCGATAAATAGTGGTTCACTCCCTACCTAATATATCTTATATTTTGAGATTATTATTTGAAATATTTTAAAACACTCAATTTATCTACAAATGCAAACCTCTTGCAAGAAAAAGACAATCGAAAGTGAAACTCAAAATCTAATTTCATACCCAGTCAGAAAATTTCGCGAACTATTTGTCTATGACTATATCGTTGCATCGCAGTGATGCCAATATTGTCGCAGTGGTGCCAATATTGTCGCAGTGATGCCAATATTGTCGCAGTGATGTTAATACTGTCTCTAAATACCTATTTTGTCGCTGTGATACCAATGTCGTTTCAGTGTCGTCAATAGCTTGATCAAACCGTGTCTGGCGGAAGGTGTAAGAAATAATTCATGGACCTAATTGACACACTACTCGCATAGGGACATACATACTAACAGCTTCTGCGACAAGAGAACTCCATTCCGTTGGCCTGCTATTTGTTGGATTTCAAAAACCTTCTTCATTGTTTCAGTTTCGATCGCTTTGCTGCAAAGCTGTGAAATGTTGATGATGTACTACATGTAACGTAATTTACATATTTAAACAGTCATATGTAGAATACTTCAGAATAAACTATTAATTAGAAATCATTTTCCTAATTGTTGTTCATAAATGTTGAATATGTCAGTTTGTTCTTTTTTATTTACTTTCAATATCACAGGAGAATCTTGAGTACATGTTTATTATTTCCACATATTATTCTTTCATTTCCAAAGGCATCTATTACAGATAATCGAAAAAGAAACTCTTGCGTCGAACCCTTATTGTCAGCCAAAATCCTCTATCCACACTAGTTAATGCGATTGAACTTTCATTGGAAAGGAGATTGGGGTAAATTTTCGACTTTCATAATGAACACATTGATACGTGGATGAGTTTCAAAGAATAAAATATAAGTACTCACCTTCTCTTCGTGTATTAACGTGGCATATGAATTTATCTGTGATGAGTATTTCCTTCCATGACAATCATATTAACGCAAATTGCAACATGAGATCAGGAGTGTGTTCATAGCATCCTCAGCGTGAAGATGTTCCACACACTATAAAAATCAAAAGAGGAAGAAGTTTTTCTTAAGAGATATTCATTATCCAGTACCATAGTAATTACTAATTTATTGATACCCCTATGTAATATGCTTATTTAAGTGTCTTCTTTATGTACCCTTCAAATCAGATAGAAACGGTCTATTGTGTGGGTCTGTTCAAAGTGGACGGTGTCTAGCGCTGGCCAGCCAATCAGCGTGAGGCTGCACCTGCCGGCACCTGTGAATGGGCAGTTGGAGGGCCAATCAGCATTGTAAACTTTGCCGTCATGTTCCTGTACTTGATCAACAATGCAGGGAAGTACATGATTGGAGATAGAATCCAGGGAAGGAAACGCAACCCCATCTGTCATGTGTGGCCTGCCAAGTGAACGCTTTCACTTTGAAATTCGTTTCTTCAATTAAAATGCCACCATAAGATCGAACAACATGCTACGAAGACAACCATAAGCAGCTCGTCATTCATCTCTATTATCTCCGGCTGCCTATTTTTGAAAATGCAACCTTGATTTCCGAGAACACAAATCCTACACTCCGACTTTACAAGATTGCGAAGTCTAAAAACACATTTACGACAGTGGTATCAAATCACAAACCCCTAAGGAGTCTACGAGTGCCCTAGATATAGATCTGATAACCAGTGGTAGTAAGTTAAATATTCATGCTCTATAACCCAGGCAACGTCTGAAATTTTCAGAGAGTGCAGCAGCATCACCGTGAACCAAACAGCAGACCATTGGCAACATTGGCGTCCCTAGCGTTTGAATTTAAGAAATGTGGCATGAGAGAACCGTGTCACTGTATCAACGAAATGTCTTATTCCGTGGAGTGTACTGCGTTCGAATGGGGTTGGACACTAATTGTATTAAAATCTTAAACCAGAATACTCATCGTTATGGTTTGGAAAACTACACCGATTGTGTTGAACCATCATGAACTGAACTTTACAGAATCACCAATGCCATTTCAGCCTACGACTATCCTCGCATAACATTAGGTTCTCTCACGCAGCACACAGAAATTTTGTATTATAGTACAAGGTGAAAATAAAGCAAAACAAAAACATTTTCAGCCAGGTATGTGACCATGGCAAATATTTGTACTCCTTGCAAATGACTGAGACTAATGATGCTAATAAAGATCAATGCGTGATTTCGAGAGCTAAGTCTTGCTTAACCCGGCCGAGAGAACGAGTTTCTCACATCGTTTTTTGGAAGTATTTTTTATCGTGTGGGATTCGGCATAATCTCTTGAAGTAAATATACTAGAATTCAGTGCATGATATGTTCTCTCTATGAAATTATTCTCATCAAATGGAAATCAAGTTTCTATGTCAGTATAACATGTTAAAACTATGCGATGTTTTAATGAAGTTAGAGTTGCAGCTTATTCACATAATCTGATACCTAAAAAAATTTTTTGGGTAATTTCAGCAAGTGAATTAACAGCATATTACAAGGTAGCCAAAAAAGTTTTGTCCGTTTTTTTGATTAGCCGTTGAATGGAGTTAAAATTTATACGCAATGCGTGTAGCAATTGATTTCAGTTCAGACAGCCGAAAGTAGGGACATCAGATGGTATAAAAACAAGCGCAACGGGCTTGGTCAACAGTTATAAGCCAGACAGCAGTGGAGAAGGATGGAAGTGTTTATAGATCTCGTTCGGGGATGTTACGGCTTCAAAGTGGGCTTAACAGCAGATGTATCAATTTGCCGCATATGTCAGGCGTTTGAGGATGGTGCTGTGAATGAATGTACTGCAAGGCTTTGGTTTCAAAAATCCAAGTCGGGAAATTTATCCCTCCGTGATGAGCCTCGCATTGGACGACCACAGGTCTTGAATGACGGAGTCCTGAATGCGGCCATTGAACAAGATAATAGTCTAACGTGTGGTTAACTTGCAAGACGGTTCAAAGTTTCCAATTAAACCTTCACCGCCTAGGTAAGACGTACAAACTGAGCAAGTGGGTTCTGCACACTCTGTTGGAGGTCTGCAAGAGACGAGTGGCAGCCTGCGTATCACTACTTTCTCGCCACCGTATCGCATCCTTATGCAATCAAATGCTTACCAGTAATTAAAAGTGTGTTCTGTATGAAACTCCCAAACGTTCCAGACATTGATTGTCACCTCAGGATGCTGTCCCTCACACCGCAAGACCACCTATGCACCAACACAAGATTATGCTCTGTGTCTGGGGGACAGGTCATAAAGTGGTTCATTATGAGCTGCTACCAACGAGCCAAACCGTCACTGGAGACCTACAGTCGCAACCATTGGATAGTGTGCTACAGGCGTTGCACCAGAAGGAGCCAACACAGGCGAATCGCGAAGGTGTGCTTTGCCTCCATGACAACGCCACGCCACATGGCCCGCCAGTGGTGAAGGATACCAAACAGAAACTTGGGTGGAAGACTTAGTACCATCCACCTAATTCACCTGACCTTGCGCCATCCTATTACTACCTCTTCCACTTCTAGGATAATCATCTTCCTGGAAAGTCTTCGTCAATGAAACAGACTTGTGCCAAGCCCTCACGGACTTTTTTGTTTCCAAAGCTCCTTAATTTCCCCCCAAGGAGATTGAACAACTGGAGACCCGTTAGCAGTAGGTGCTAGATGCCGAGGGCGATTACTTCGAAGAATGAATATAAGTTACACATACTGTGAAAGGTTTTCTTTTTTCCTTTTAAAACTTACTGAACATATTTGGTTACCTTGTACAATATAACAGTTATACTTT
Source organism: Platorchestia sp. MABIK (assembly GCA_014220935.1). Lineage (NCBI taxonomy): Eukaryota > Metazoa > Arthropoda > Malacostraca > Amphipoda > Talitridae > Platorchestia > Platorchestia sp. MABIK. Next base: position 12,886 of record JACJUY010001437.1, on the reverse strand, counting down.
GAGCTACTTTGACGTCCAATCTCTTTATGAGTTTTAAGCAAAGGTAGAAATAATAATTGATAAATTTATTCATGTGTAGCAATGAACGCGCAACGTGCGCAACATGCTCATAAGATGAAATTAGAGAACATCTTTCTATGTAGTATGTTTTAATACTTGCACCGTGAATGCTCACAGTAAATGAATCTGAACAAAGCATGTCTTAAACAAACCTACGTGCGACGCTCAAGTCCTGGAATCTTGATTAAATAACGTTCGGAAAAGTGTAAACTGAATTCTTTACAGAAAACCCTCATGATTTGATTTATTCCATTTGTTTTTTAGAAACATTTAATGTTTGCTAGTACTTTCATGAGAAGGTTTCAGGATTTTTTTTTCAATTATTCGCTAAATAACTTGGTCTATAATAAAATGCATTCATTTCTATAAATTTTATAAACTGATATTGCACCGTTTACGCAAATGTGTCATAAAATAACCTAACTCCGAAGCAATTCTTGCATGCAATGTTTCAATGCATGTATCTCGAAAGTTTACTCTCACTTAAATGGAGTGTCGGAAGATATGGATTTAGGTACCCGGGAGAGAATTTTTTTCTGAAATCTATTGGACCTTTTTATTATAGGATCTTTTTATTTGACCATACAGTTTTATTTAGGATTGACATGTATTTATACATGTCAATCCCAAATAAAGCAGTAAATTGTGTTTTGTTCTATCATTATTTCACAGTATACAAGAATGATGAATTCCAAAAAGATCTATTGAAATTTTCGTGGTAAAAATTAGCTGCATAGATCAATTGATGTACATTTAATTAAAAGAACATCTGACAAAGTAACCTACTTTTTGCACATGAACATAGTTTCCAGTGGTTTCTCAACCCAACTTAAAAAATGAAATCAAATATTCTCGAAGCGGTGATCAATCTGGTGCGCAACCAGGCCGTTGCAATGGTCGTCTGCTTTCTGATGTGGGTGGAGGCTTTGTGCACAGCCCAAACGAACCGCCTGTGGAGAGATGTTGGAGCCAACATGACCCATGTTTTTGGTGGAAACTTCACGGAAATTACCGTTACAAGCTTCATCGTTTGTGCTTTGCTTGCTGCAAAGAGTCCTCTTACCAACCTCGCGTGCCACAAGTCCTCGAGGTGCGTTTTTGCCTCCGTGTACCTGCCGCGCGTCGAGGGAGAGCAGACTGAGGGCTTCACGTGCTGGTTTTCCCAGGGTGAGTGGAGATTTTCTCAATCTTCATTACTTTATAGCAGCTTCTTGTAACGTATGTCGTTTCCGCATTTGGCCAAAGAAGAGAAGTTTTGAACTTAACGTAGTAATATGATTACAATTTTAGTATTATGTTTTGTTCATGCGCCAATTACAAGAAATGTGCAATTCACGGCATTGTGATGCTTTTCACCAAAAAATATTGGTCAGGACTATAAATTACTAAAATGTACAGTGTTTACAGAATGTTTTACTCTGCGATTTTCTTTTATGCTCGCTGACAGTAAAGGAAATTAAAATGAATTGGTATAGGTATAGCAGATCATATTTTCTCAAAAACGTGTTTAAGATAATTGTATTTCATGCATGCAGCGGAAAGGGACAAGTAAATCCTGCGATTTTAATATCAATATGAGTTGTCTGAGAACAAAAGACAACAGTTATTTTAAATAAGGTTATTATTGCCAGTGTTTTCTTTTTTTGAGAGTGAGGGTGAATTAAATTGAAAATATCTAATCGCATGTGAACTCACTTGTATTGATTAAGAGCGTGAAACACCTAAAAGTGTTTCTTCAGTCTATACTGTTCAAATAGACAATACTCAAAAAACACAAATATTTTGGATATCCTAAACGTACACTCAAATTCTGCTAGGTATATTGATGGCATGAAGCGCTTACACAATCGAATTTAAGGAAAAAACGAACAGTCTTCGTTAAGTTTGATGAGAACTTCAAGTTAACTGCAACAGCGCAGAGTCACTAAAAAGTTTTGATTGCGAGAATCGCGTTCGCAACGAAAACTAGTAAAATCTTATAGGTGGCGTTTTTTTCCTCCTAAGAATTTATAGTTTAAGCATTAAAGGTTACACATTTATCCAATTAAAATGTGCCAGATCGCAGAGTTAAAGCAGACAGCCAGAGCAAGGTAATTCCGCTTGGCCACATAGGCCAGGTTGAGCCGAAAGCAAGCACTGAAAGGTAGGGCGGAAGCTTGACTTGAAGGAATAGGTGCCGGAAACTTTCAAATCAGTAGCGGCAAGGTAGCAAGACAGTCACGCAGGGAGCCAGGCCGCAGAAGGCAGACTGCCGCGACTTCACAAAGAAATTCTCCTGCACAATCTCCACACTCGGGAACGGAACGAAAGGTCCAACACCCAGCACCAGCTGGAGGACAATAAATGAAAAAATTGACACAAACTCAAAAGCAAACAAATTGAAGTACAAATTTATCAGCAAACTTGCAACATTATTATTACACGGTAAATTACCTAATTTGTATCCCTCAAGGGAGCCGACTGAGTAGAAAATCAAGGCGAAGTACCTGAGCTGCAATGACGAGCTCGTACTGCAGGAAAGAAATTACTCAACCTTAGAAACCAAGGCCTCACGCCCATTACAATGAACTAATCAAACAAAATTACCAGCTGAAGAATTCGACGAATATGATCAATAAGACGATAATTACCATGAGCAATTAACAATTCCATACAAACCTGAGCCTATAAAGGGCACCCAGTGTATGAACTTTTAGGCGAGGAATGATTTATTAAGAAATTTAAATAGATATCAGTAGGAGGAAAGTGTTTCTGGCGTGAAAGATAGCAAGTAGAGTAGGAGATTCAAATGCGTTAGAAATTAGATAAAAGAGTACTGTTCGATACCAAGTCGCTTGTGCAACCTAGATGAACAGCACTCCTAAGTTAATATTTAAGGTTACCGTTGTAACTTTAGTTTACGGCCAACTGGCCAAGTTAATTGCCAAGGATACTTAGGAAATTTAAGCAAAGAAGTAAGCAACGTAAATTAAGGAAAGAAACCATTCACATAAAACAAAAATGATTAAAGAGTTAATAGACACGGTAAGAATTAAAGAAAAACAATTGTCCAAGTTCTGGCTAAGTACTGCCTCCTCCATTACCGTCCCGCCTTAATTGATGAACGCAGCGTATGCCACGCCGCAGCCTAAGGCCGCGGCCAGACAAGCAGCAGTGGAGCAGGGCAGAGCAGAGCTGGCGCGTGGTTTATGTTAGTGGTATTCCTATTAGGGTGGCCAGACAAACAGCGCAGAGCAGGCAGGGCAGCGCTGTCAGAAAGAGTCGCCAGCGGCGTTTTATCTTGGATGATAAAACAACGCTCGGAAGCTAGCAGTCATTTGCACCCTAGAATTCGTACGGGGAGGATGTCGAACTTCTGATCTCCTCGGCGCAAGCTATTCCTTCGATTTAGGGTGCATCTCATCCGTAATATTTCGATCACGACAATGTTAATGAACAATGGTCATTAATAGCAGACACTATAGAAGTTAGTGGTAGGTGGGCTTGTATAATCATTTATACGTATCTAGGTATTTTCCTCCTCATAAGTTGAAAAAACTAAACCTATACCAAGCATTTTCTTTGTCAAAACCTACACTTTAATCAAAGTGTACCACTGCCGAATGTTTTCATATCAGGTCTTTTGCGTTTGGCACACGGCACTAAAATTGACTTCAAACACACCTTTTGATGTATCAACTAATAATCTTTTAGTTATAAACATTAATCTTTTAGCTCCTTAGTAATACAAATACAAACAAATACGCTAAAATAATTTGCGTTAAATTTAAAGTTAAAGATTCAGTGAATGCAAATCGTAGGGTTTCTGTGTTGTAGTTCTATTTCTGTATTTCATTTATTTAACTCGAATTTACGATGCTGGGTAGTTGTATTCCTAAAATTTTGATTTGATCAGGGTTTCATTCTATGACATGTCAATTTTCTATTTAAAACCGAATTTAATACTTGTTGTACAACTTTGTAAATTTGTCACGTCTTCTGTTCAATGCATGTGTATCATTTTGCTTTTGCAGAATATGATTGATGTTCAGCTGGGGCTTCAACCGTTTCAGTGAAATGGTTTCAAATTTCTTCCTAGCATTTACCATCGTAGTTAAATTTTTCATGATCTGAATTCAAATGACAGAATCGATGTGCATTCTCTGTTTTTTTTTTCACAGCTCTGAAACATGCAGTCCTTAGCGAATCTTTTACAGATGTACGGTGCATGAGACATTGCACGTTGTCTCATGCATAATACGTATAAAGTGCAGGTGAGCAAACATCGAAAACCTCTCAGGGAATTGAAGTTGGTTTGGCAGCAAATGTTTCCTGCATCGTATTATAAACCATGTCTTGATGAATATTAATTCACATGTTTCACTTTTTCAGTGTGCATGTATGAAGGAACGTACTTGAAAGAAAACGAAACCGTCCCGGAACCAATGTGTCCAGAGCTCCAAAATCTTCAGTGCTCCAAGTATGGAATGGTTCTCCAAGGTATGACTTATCGTATTCAGAATTTGGGAAGTTTTCCATTGCAAAGAAAGAACATACTACTGGGAGAGAGTTTATTACATCACAATAGGGAAAATCACTATAATTAATTGACTTTAGTTGCCAGCAGCATGTTTCGACCGAGTGTACATCGAAATGTATACTGATTAAGATTGAAATTTAACCTTATGCATTATCTCAAAATAAATAAAAATGCAAGGGCAGTAACTCTCAAATAAACTTTGATATTTCAATCAAATAAGTGAATTAAAAAATGAAAGTTTCGACCTCTTTGGTCATCGTCAACATCAGGAAAAACTTTTAATAAAATAAAGTCCACTAGAAAAATGACTTCTTAATTTTCAAATGTTTTGCAAATGGACTTTATGTTGTTAAAATTTGTTCAGATGTTGAAGATAATTTTTTACCTTATTTATTTTTTACATCGAAATGTATTATACACTGAATTTTCGATCCAGTTTTGTATGTAAACTGATGTAATATTGATAAAAATGAAAAATGTCACACGTCAAATTTTTCAGAGCAACGTTTGAATTTTGATGGAACATTAACATTTATTTTTCGCAAAAAAGTAGAAACAATTAGATTTTTGCGTTGGCCATTCTTCTTGACTTTTTCTTCTCATTGAACTTTTCTCGTACAGATGTAAAAGCTTAAAAAAATTTTTTATCTGTACATAAAACGTTCAAGTTACGTTTGTTTCAGTGAAATTGTGAGTTTGGTTAGATTTCCCGATTTTTTATAGATTAGATTTGCTTATGTTATATGAAGTTGGATTGGTTGAAATTGGGTAAAAGTATGTTAGGCTATGCTTTGTTCGGCCGAATTTGAATGGGTTGTGATAGATAACGGTAGGTTAAATTTGATATGGGTGGGTTGGATTAGGCCACTTGTAGTCATGTTAGTGCTAGTTAGGATAAATTTTAAATGCTGGGATAGGCTTGGATATAGAAGTTTGCGTTGGTAAAGGCGGGGATAGACGAGGATAAGATACTTCTGAAAGATGCAAGGTTGATAAACTAGGTTCGATGTGACTTACTTGATGCGAAGTTGCTTTTATATTTCAAGGAGTTTGTTCGGGTTCAAAAAAAGTCCGTAAGTTTTCAACGTATTTTCTTGTTATTTTCACCATAGGTGTAAAATGATGCCACTAACGTTTTAAACGCTTGTGTTTTTTTCGTACACTTATCAGAAATATGGTTTAAAAAACACTGAAAACTGGGTGTTGCGGAAAAGATTCATTTGCTACTATTTTGAAAGTACAGAACTGGTAAAATGTGTTCTCGATAGCTAGTTGTCTTGTCTAGAGATCCGGTGCCAACGTTTTTCAATAATATGAATTCATGAATTTTAAGAAGTTTTTGACCCAAAGACCCACCACTGTTTTCACATTTTCAAATTATTTTGCTTTGTCAATATGAATTGAAACTTAGAAATGGTATGCACTGGATCTCTAGATGGTTTCAACCGCTATCGATTGATATGTTTGTCAATCCTGCACCTTCGAAACTGTGGAGAAAAATCCCTTCAAGAGTCAAGAAGACTGCCACTTCCTAAATTTTTTTTTTTTTTTCACAATTTTTGAACTTATTTTTTTTTGAATGAACTCCAGTACTTTTCTAGCTCATTTTGAGTTCCATCAATTTAAGTCATTCCTGTACCTTCAAAACTGTGGGAAAGGATCCACATCAAAAAACAACATAAGCAAGTTCAGAACAGCAGTTATTTTAAATTCTTTCTCAAGTTTAAAACTAATTTTATTTAAATGAACTCCATTGCTTTGTAGTTCTTTTTAAGCTCTTTTGATTGATATATTTGCCCTTCCTGTACCATCAAACTGCGGGAAGCGATTAAATGATTACACAACAAGCTAATTAGCTGATGACTCAGAGCAGCCAGATTCAAAACAAACACTCAGTTGCATCATCATAATTTATTAGAGTGCTAGAATGTTTTGAGTACGAAAACATTTCGACAATGACCATGAGTGTACTCCCTTGCTCACCCATTCATTGGGGCTCGTCAGGGTCACGCTAGCGCGCGTCTTCTACCCCGTCCCGGAGACGAACCAATGTACATACTTGAAAGCCAATCATATCGTTGGATGCGCAAGGAAATTCCCCATTTGATGAGTTCCTAAACAAAAAACCTTCCCTTTTTCTGGAGTTTGACCCGAACCGTTTTCTTGAACACGGTTAGAACACGTCCTGTTAGGATGAAATTTCCCACATTAGGTTAGAATGGGTTAGGTTATGTATGAAAAGGTTAAGATAAGGTATGCGAGAGTTTCAGGCTGAGAGTTGCGTGTGTAAAGTTAACAAACCGTGAAAGATTTCTCACGTCAAATTTTATCATGTACGAGATGACTTGTACTTTAAAATATTTCATTGATTAGTTATATGAACGTTGAACACCTTCTTTCATAACTATTTTAAATAATTTAAGAAAGAATACTCAACAGAAGGAAGGTGTTTTTTTGGGACGATTGATTGTTGACACCAAGTAAGCATGCAGTCGAAATTGAAGAAATAATGTACGAGGTACGTGCACGCTATTATGAATTTCTGCTCCCATCATTCAAGTTCTCGAGGTGAAGTAGCAGAATCGTGTCTCCGTACAATGGACCTGATCGTAGACTTTCAATATAATTCATTTGGAAACTAGGAGATGAAAATGTAAGCCGTAGAATTGCGAGAGTGCGTATGGTCACAAATGGTTTCGTACCATACGGAACATTTAGAGCTCAAAAACTAGAAAAGAAAAATACCTAAGGTCTCATATCCTAGTGGACTTGTACACGATTATAAAGAAATTATATGGTATATCTGAGCTAAGAATCAGATCTTATGATCTTTAGTGAAATGAAAACGTGACTGACGAAAAAACAGCCGTAGTGGACCAAACTTCTGAGGACCAAACTAAGATAACATTGATTAGGTGTTCTCGGTCATGACCTCCGAATATTTTAGTAAATTTACTCTTTGAATTATGTTCATGTGTGATTTCGGTAATTAAACTCTTCAATCAAAAATATGATGGAAAATTTATCAATACGTATCGCTAGCTTCCACTCTTTCAGCTACTTGTGGCCTCTTACTCTTTATTACTGTCTACTAGATGCAGCGGCATCTCGTCGCCGCACCACGTGCTCAGCCCCCTTCGAACAACTCCCGTTTGGTTGCATGTACGACAGCGACTTCAAAGGCACCTACTGTGAGACGCTCCAGCACTGCCAGGAGCTGGGGGCGAACCTTGCTTCTCCGGAGACTGAAGAGGACTCCGCTGCAATGAAGGCCTACTACGACAACAAGCACGGTAAAAACATGAATAATGTTAGCTGCCCCATTTTTGTTCGGACGTTTATTTTCATCTATGAACATCATCTGTAATAGGCTTTGAAATTTTTTCTTACAACTGATTTAAAAGTAGAATTTAAGTACATTTTTGTGTCTCATTTCATAATGTTTAAGGGAAAAGTTTCCACACGGAAAAACTTTTTTGTTATTGAACCCAGTGCAATGAAATTTAGTATGTCATGTGTGTTAAAAATGCGATTTTTTTCATAGAAGACGAGATATTCATAAAAACGGAATTTGCGGAGGGGGGGGGGGGGGAAGTTTGGGAAGGGAGGATGGTCCCTGATGATTTGAATGTCATTGCACGTGATAAGACTTGGGTATTAGCAAACTTTATTTGGCATTCTCAAAATTCCTAATTTAAATCGGAAAAACAAAAATTCCAGAGCATACTCTTTTGTTCGAAAAATTTCGCACATGTGACGTCACAACTTTTGATCGAAAACGAATTTTGAATGGCCATACAGAGTCTGGTAATGCCCAAATTTTTCCGCATCCAGTGATACTCATATCATTACTGTGGCTCGAAAATTGACGGAGGAGATGCATTTTGAAATCCCAAAATTCGGACCTCCGAAAAAGACAAAATAAACAACCGTAAACAATCTGATTTTTGCTCTGCTCTATTATTATGTGTGGGGTCAGCTAGGATCCTTGCAATCATTAAGTAGTATTAAAGAGACAGGAGAAGACATAGCAACGTCGCGTCGTGAAGAAACAGCAAAGGTGGGGTGTAACAGGATGAAATTCCACCTTCCTCCCCCCTCCCTACACACTTCAAACCCCCGTAGCCGGCGAACGAGCGAACGTACGAACATCATTTTTCCACAGGATTTACCTGACATCACAGGATGTACTTGAGCCAACAAAACGCGCATTGTGCCAACGGAGTGGCCGTTAAATCGAATTTTGTGAACTTTGAATTTAAGCTCAGAAGCACACTGTATCGAAAGTAATTTGTTACAACCCTATTTATCCTCTATCCATACTAGGGAACGTGATTGAAATTTCCTTGAAAATGAGATTGGGATAAATTTTCGAGTTTCATAATGGGCATTTTGATACGTTTATGTGTATCGAAGAAAAAAAATATGTACACAATTTCTTTTCGTGAATTAACATGCATCTGCGATGTGTACTTATTTCGTTGACAATCATAATAACGTGTATTGAAACAGGAAAGCAGAAGTGTGTTCAAAGTATTCTTAACCTTAATGTAACCGGAACTATAAAAATCAAATGAGGAAAGAACATTTTATAAAGACATTCATTATCCAGAAGCTTTGTTACTTGATTTTCAATACATACTGTGATACAATATGCTTATATATGGTGCCTCCCTGATGTATTCCTTAGATCAGGGAGTGTGGCGCCGCTTCATAGGCCTGTTCAAAGCTGACGGTGTCTGGCGCTGGCCAGCCAATCAGCGTGAAGCAGCACCTGCCGGCACCGGGGAATGGGGACCTGAACAGCCCGAAGGTGATGCTAACTTTGGCATCATGTTCATTCCGGACGAATCCGATAATGAAGCTTATATGTTTGGAGATGGGGTGGAGGGTACAGATGGAAAACCCATCTGTCATGTGTGGCCTGCCAAGTGAGTGCTTTCGCCATGGTACTGGTTGATTTAAATGAAAAATGCGACCATGCACACGAACACAATGTAACCAAGAAACCCATGAGCAACTCGTCATAGAGCTCAATCACTTTGGGCAGCAAATTTTTCAGCTATACCATCATTATTCCCATAAACATAAAACCTACACGCAAGTTGACTGGATCACAAACGCTAAACTCACATTTACCATAATGCCATCGAATTACGAACGCCCAAAATCCTTGAAATTTCTCGAACCATTAATGATTCTGATGATCAGTAAAAGAAAGCTAAATTCCTTGCGCTCTTTAATCCAGACAACTTCTGAAACTCTCAGAGGGACAGCAGCATCTCAGTTAACCCAACAGCTGAACATTGGACAATAATGGCTTTCCTTGCGCTTGAATTCAAAAGACATGGCGTGAGAAAATCATGTCACAGCTCCAACGAGATTATCTATTTGCTTTGAGTGTACTACAGCCCAATATTTCCTGAATGATGTTAAAAGCTTATCATTTTCAGAATATATATAAAACAGAATACGCACCGATTGTGTTCATGAAGATCTAATTTTCCTTTATCAGAGTTCAAAAACTTATTATATTCAGAAAATATTTAAACCAGAATACGCACCGCTATTGTTTGTGAAGATAACACCGATTGTGTGGAGCGAATATGAACGGAACTTTTCAGAATCTCACATGTCATTTCAGCCTAAGAGTTTTCTTCGAAAATTCGTGGCCTGAGTATGTAAGGTGAATTTTGTAACGTGTTTTTCTTTCTTGAATGAGCGTCACATAAATTATTAATGCTCTACAATGAATCTATACCTCACTCGCTTAGCCCTTGAATGACGAAATGAAATGGATTTTGCACCGCACTAAAAGTATTGGGCACCTTCAGTGACTAAAAGTGTGCAGTTTTGATTAGAAATAGCTCAGAATGTAAGACTTTTCTTCGCTAAAGACGAGCGTTACATAATTTCTCCCTAGAAGTTAAGGGGGCACATTATAAATTACCATTAAAATTCTGTATGAGTTCACAGTATTCCCCCTCGCAATACTCCAGCGACTTCAATGAAAGCGTTTCTGTCCCTTGCTAAAAGTTTAAGTGTAGACGTGTAGACTGATATTTTTATTTGGTTTCACAATTTTAATACTTATACGCTAAAAAAAAGTGATGTATATTAGTAAGACTCACAGACAGATGTGGTATCAAGTTTATTCAGCTTTCAGAGGGAAATGGGAAATGAATGTGGATCATAGCTAACTTTAGTTACTGAATTTCATCAGCTGGTAAACTCAAAAAGCTTTCCGCTGATCTGTGGAATTAATATGTAAAATTAAATGACAATCATCAATTACACTCAAATTATATCATAAAATATTAGAAACTTTCTGTCATCATCAACTTTTCGACTAAATATGTTAAAGAGTGCAAAAATCGTTGGTGGATTACATCAAATGAAATCTAATATATATGCATCATTTTTCCCGTAAGAATAATTTTGCGGCCTAAAATTACTTTATAAAGATAAAAATTACACAAATTTCCAAGTACATTAACGCTCAAAAATTGTGTATACACAATTTTTAAAACTAATATTTTGAACGTTGGAGCGCCCAATGTAAGGAAAAATCTCTCTGTTTGAAAAACCTTAACGAAATTCAGTGAAAAGCAATGTTCATAGAACAATAACCCTATTCAGGTAGCGACAGAAAAACTTAATTACATAGTTCTTCTCTTTCTTTAGAAAGTTCATGCCAATCAAAGATCAGTAGTTCCATTTGATTCACTCGAAAAGATTTTGATAGATAAATTGACCATATGTATATGAACACTGTGTGCACGAGTATCAGTTTTTTAAATATTATACAAATTATTCGTCGCGTGGATAGTTTATCAATCTGAATTCAGCGTAGCTTATATCCAGTAAACAATAATTTCGGCCCGTAATGATACTTACACAAGATCTAATCAGGAACCAAACTGTGTGCGAAGTCACGTTAGTTGCTTTTGTCCCTAGCTCTGGAAACAGAAACTCTCTCTGATTTGGTTCGTAGTAAAATCCTAACAAGTCTTTTTGTTTTCATTATTCGTATTATTTTATGCCCCATTCTTGGCAATATGTGTACTAAAAATGCTAATTCATTAGAAAACGTGGTCCATCTACTCTCAGATACATGGATGTAAATTATCTTGATTATCCTCTGTTGCGGTATGTCTAAATTTTGACTTCAGGGTAAGAAACAGCACACTTTGTCCGTGGTAAGCACTCATTATTTGATCTTTCGTTTTGCTGGAGTTTCTTGATAGATTGCGACTGCATTTTTATTATTATTCGTTAGGTTCCCTTAATGTTATATCGACCTTGATTTTGACTATGATTTTGCAAAAATTAATTATAACGTCGGCTTTCTTACGAGTGTAGAAACTAAGAAATTATTTGCATTAAATTACTCAGATATTTTCACTTACTTACAGAACGAACTTCATATTAGTTTTGCCCTGTAACTTTTCGTTGTAATGGCAATCACTATAACGTTCTCACTGTAATGTCGGCCAGCAATTGAAAAGATTATGAAGTGAAGACTGATTGTAACCCTGAATGTGCTCTCTTGATTTTAAATTTAGTAAGAGGATAGTGAAGGATAACTAAGGCCGGTGATGCCCCAAGAAGGTGAGCGGTGTTTTGATCCTCGATTTGAATAGCTCTTTGCATGATTTATGGTCCAGAAAAGTTTAACGTTTCAAGACATGCACAGCAAGTTGCTAAGGTGGATAAAATTCTACTAATTTTTATATTTTCCTTTCATATTACGTGGAACTAAGGTTTACGCAAGCTATTAAATTGACTTGCTGATAAGTGGTTAACAACACGAATAACATTTCTTCCAAGCAAGAAATTGTTAATTTCATAAGAATGAAATCAGGGTACTTTTCAACGTTTACTGTCTGGCGCTTCCTCAGTCTGATTCCTAACGCTGTGTCCTTTTACGTCATGAGCATCTCTTAGCGTCTGGGCGAGCTCGGTGAACCGAACCTGTCGTGAACATAGAACTGTAGAGGATGCGGCAAACAGTGGTGAACGCACGTCGTAACTTTGGTAGACTTGGGGATTAGAGGTAAATGTTGCGAACTTGGTGAAAGTCCTAACTGAGGGGAGCAAGGTGACTGCTGTAAACGCCGTGACTATGAGGAACGGGGTAAATGTGTGGGTTGTGGTGAACATGTTGAGTGTAGTTAAAATGATCAATGACGTAAACTTTCATGTAAAGACTGATCTTTGCGTTTTCATACTTTGGAGTTTAATTTTTCATCCAAGTCACCACTTTCGTCCATGGTGATATTAAAAGCCTTAAGTTGCACGTGAGAA
>JACJUY010001436.1:133035-144897 GCA_014220935.1 Platorchestia sp. MABIK | reverse complement strand
AAAGTTAAATAGTGTTAACTATTTTAAATTGGAACACTGAGACGAGACGAGACGATTGAAATTTTTCTATGACAACCGCGAACGTTTTGTAAGTATTTCGAATACGCCGACAATGTCTGTCTAACATCAGTAAAAAAAACGAAGCCGAAAGAAGTTAGTGACACTGACGTGAAAAATATAAAACACAGCTTGGAAGCAATAATCCCCGTGTTCTTGCAACCAGTGTTTAAAACATGTGGGCAATCTATAGAGTAGTTAACTGCTAGAACGTATAATACGAATTACGAATATTTGTATTTGGTTCCCTTTCATTTTCTCCACATCAATAAATGTGTTAAATTTACATTCCTCGAGTTACATATATTTCTCAAATGAATGCACTGACATCATAGTAATGAAAAATGAAATGAAATTCTGTAAAATTGCTATGCTGATACGAAAGTTACTTGCGTTGACAAATTTAAACCCACATATAAAGAAAAAGTTAAGGTATTTCTTTGCAGCACATTTTATTCTAATAATTCAGAATCAACGAATCACTTATCAGCTTAGCAATTTTTGACTTATAAACGCACTTTAACCCAACATATCAGCAGTTCCAAAAAATAGCTCCTCCATGGAAATGCGCGTCGAAGACTCGTACATAAAGTTGAAGTTTGTACCATGCCAAACACGAGAGAAGTTCGATGGGGGTCTATTCACATTGGAGCATATTTCAACTAAGCCAGGAACGTGATTCATAGGGAAAAACGAGCAATTGTAAATAAAATCTACGAACGTTTCTAAGAATTATTGTCTTTTTAATCTGTTATTGTAAAATAAATTAATATTTTGAATGGGCGATTGTTGGCGTAGGATTGAATCGCGTAATAATAAAGGTATATCCCTGTCGTGATCTCCTTGACTCTATTGTTGTTCAAGCGTTTTTAACTTGTTGGCATAGGGGCGCTCCAGTCTTGTCTGTCCGCAGCTAAGTGTGCATATTTTTTCTTGGTAAGTTTAATTACTGGTCGGTGAATTTAAATTTGTGCGTGCAGTTTTTAGGAATGTCGGCTTGCCTGGCCTGTCAGGAGCCGACCTCCTTCCTCGCAGTTTCTGCCTTAGCGTGTACAGTTTATTTAGAGCAATATCAGTGCAATAATTCAATAACATGTGATACCATTTTTTGCAACTTAACGAGTCTATGATTTTAATGCCGTTTTAGTTCTGTGAGCGATTCTCTATGTTAGTACTTATGTGCATTGTTCTTATCTCTGCGCAGGAACAATAATTTGAGCTTTTAATGAACTCGATTCAATCCAAACGTTTGACTGATGGCTCCATATGTCTCCAAATAAACTCGTATTTCAATTGCTCTGGTAAATTCGCAACAGTTATGCATACGATAAAAACTCGAATCGTATGCATAACAGATTTGAGCAGCCTAGTTCTAACGCTATTATTCGCTTAATTTTGGTTACCGAAGCCGTAATTTGCAAAAAAAATGTCAGTTTAACCATTCACGTTCTACAGTATTTTTATACATACTACAATTCTTCGGCATTATCTCAGTTATGCGATGTGAAAGTAGTACTTCAGGAATTAGGTCCTACGTAGAAAGGCTTTCTCAAAATAGAAAAATGTAGCAGTTAGAGGTTAAAATAAAAATTTGACCAATCTGTTTCTGAAGTAGTAAGTTTTGTTGTGTATTGTACAACTTTGTTTTAGGTTGTTTGCTTTCGGATTTTTTAACGGCTGACGGATCAGCTGTAAGTCTAGAGTCTAGCACGATCTCAGTTTTACGAAATTGAGAGACTCTGTTCAACTTTTTATCAGATTACTTCTTATTGTCATTCTTAATTTTTCACAATTTAGGTAACGAGAGTGGGCTTCTCGGATTTTCATATTCACATGACTAATTTGAAGGGTTTTGGTTCCTGACTTGATTTGGTTTGCCTGATGGCTGGCACAATTTTGTTCAAGATGCTACTCAGGCCTATGAATACTACTCACAAAAAAATTTTGTTGACAACTTCTAATTAAAGAGGAACATGAGGCGAGCAGATGGAGCAAAAATTCTGCAACACTAGATTATCGGTGGGAATTTTTGGGTCCTACTAGATCGAGGAAATGTGAAAGAGGAAAAATAAGGCCTGATGATCTACAAACTGCATAAGTTTAGTATAAGGTTTAAATTTAGAGTTCTCGCAAGGTGCATTTACAACAGGCGACAGCAATGTGGCATTTTAAATCCCTAGCTCATGTCACTCATTCTGCGCTATTGAAAAACATTTTCTTTTCCTTAATCGATTACCTAATAAGGGTTTATTCAGAAAAATCAAATTTATTATCTGACGACAATTACCGATATCTCTAAAACCAAGTTTGCAGTTAAAATTTCAGAATATTTCTTAATTTTCCTAGTAAACACGTTGTTGATTGTAGAAACTCCGTTGAAAAATTAATCGAAAACTTTAGCTAGACGAAACAATGAAACAAATGGCATCGTTCTGCTCATTCTTGTAACATTCGGCGGAATCAATCACCTTGTTATTTGTTATTATTTCCCACCATCAGCAAATCCTACCTTGTCTAACAATGTCCTTCTTACAATGTGAACTAACTTTTCACTCAAAAGATTCTGATATACATAGACCTAAGAACATTTGCTTTATAAAAATGAGCTTCAGGTGCATGCTCGCGCAGCGCACTGCATTCGAGAGTTGCTACCTTGTTCCGATAGTCAACTAAAAGCAAGCGCGCGAATCTATTAAAGAAACAATTTTAGCAACTTACCGATCATCTGAAAATATCTAGTCAAAATGATGATATGGATGTACCATGAGGAGGGAGAGTCTCGCTATAGTTAATAATTCAGAAAATACTCTTCTAACTTGACGACAAAAGGTGAGTTGCATGCATTCTTGCTCTGAATAATTAATGTTGAATTATTCCGTAGTGTTATTTTAGGTACACATTATTAGCTGCAAATGACACGTATTTATTTTTGCTTTTCAGGGGATTGTTTTCAGGAGCTTGGACACAACAAATACGAGTGAAGGTTTTTCGAGGAGGTAACAGAGAATGATGGTGAAATTATGCAATTTGAGAGTGTCAAATTGTTGTATCGCTCAAAAAATGCTAGCGCTTCAAATGTCCCAAGATAAATGATGAGTATCAAACCAGATCAATAAGAATTTTAAAGAAAGAATTAGGAAATGCCCGGGTGTGAAACAAGTAGAGGTTAATTTTTCAGCAGCGACCAGTTTCCACATCATAACACAAGGTCCTCGTATCACAAAAAAGAATCACCTCGAAGCGTAGTCAGGTGTAATTGGAAATTAATTTTGTGACTTGAAAAATGCTGAATAGAGAAAACTACAACATTAGCATTTACGCTTCGAGTAAACCCTGAACATAAGTAATTCAATGTCAAACGGATCAAACCGCTGTGCATTCGCGCACCTCAAGCGGCAAAAAAAGCTCCTCAGGACGGTGTGTGAAATTCGAACCAAGCAACAAGACAGCAGGATGTGTGAATACATCCATTCCAACTTTGCTTGCTCCTAAATAGTGAAGTACATTTTCCTTCTGAAGTATTTCCCTGAGAAATTCAGCGGCATCTATCATGTTAATTGGCAACTCCAATGCATGAACATGATGTTCTTGAACCATCATTACACATGCGGACAGGTTTTTGCAGATTCGATCAATATCAGCTAAATATCAACTGTCAGTTCATACAAAAAATGTTCACTGCTCATCACTTACATAAATTTGCATATCCGTTCAATATTGTTCGTGAAATTTTGTACGATTCATTGCCACAGGTTCGTTTCATCATGAATTTTCTGACAAGCCCAAATTTCATAAAACTCTTGAATCAGTTAAGCAGCTACCTCACGACACAGAAATGATATTGCAGTTCAGCTTTTGCGAATAAATATGCAAATTTGTTATAAATAGTAGGACAGCTTTATTTGAATTTTATTTCTGCTATAATTTAAAATTTTCAATACATTCAACATCGATCCAATTGTGGAGTTGTTCAGAATATAAAAATGAGCAAGCATGTTCTACAACATATCTTTTTATTTCAATTCACTCTTTTCAAACTTCGCCTTAAAGTGAGCGCAAGAATTACATTCAAATTTTACTCAGATATTTAAATGACTTCTGATGACAAGGGAAAATATACTTTGTTCTTTGCATAAATAGAGTTCCAAGTAGGATGTAATGGCTAACACCTTAGTTGAGCTTCATTAAGCTCTTTCGCTCTGATCCACTTATTCGGACAGCCCAATTCTCCCAAAACTCTCCCAGCATCCTTTGTATTTGAATGCGTTTCCGTAAATTATGGAGCATTTACTGAATTAGGAAAAGAACTAATACTGTCAGCTGGCTTGTAAATTTTTAAGAATAACGCAGCATTTTGGTTTGCGCCAGATCTAATACGTTCACACCAAGCACCCTTGTACAAAGTCTTTCCGACATAATTAAGGTGAGGAGAACTGTTTGTGTGGGGAGCAAATCGTCCAAAAATTGATAAATACTTCGAAAATCATTTACAAAAGTAACAAATTCTAATGTTTTCATCCGGTATCATGCAGTAAGAGTACCTGACCCACGACATGAGAGCCAATTCAATCCTCAGCATGTCACACGACCATGTACTGCATAATAACTATGGTCAGCTTTCTCAAGACTGAAACTTTAAACAAGTAAACTACGTTTCTCTCCGAAGCAGGTAACCACAGGGAGAAATTTGGCAAGTTGTCACACTGGAGAGCACTTGGTAAGTTTAAGATAACATTCTTCCCAAATTGGGATTTATTCAAGGCAATGGTGATATAAAGTCTTGACAACTAAATCGGGTAATTTAAAAAAAATTTCGTTAATTCTACAAGTTTTAGTGTATTTCTTTTATTACAGAAACTTGAAGCTAAACTCGGACAACTTGATTTATTCTTTAACTAACCTCTGTGTCAACATGTTGTACCCAAGTGGTGGCCGCTGCTACGACTTCAGTTCTAGTGAATTAAAATTTGTATGCATATATTCGTTTTATTTTGTTCGTTGCACATTCATCATTCAAATTTATGAACTGCCATTAGTTTACTGTAAAATTCTACAAGCTAGGCTTTCTACTTTCATTGATTATTGTATTTCGAGAGACGGCTTCAAGTTATTACTGCAGCATCTTTTTGGATGTTAGTTATGCTGTTGTTGATGCATAGAAAACGTTCCAAGATTTTAAACAGTATTTTCATTATCTTCAAATTTCGTTGAAAATTATATTCACACGAAACGATGAACTATCAAGACGTTATTTTTCCAAATGTGCGTGTGTGAAAATTTATCCGGCTCTGGAAGCATGTAAAAATGTTCTGTTTTTCGAGAAAAGAGATCGAATATCGTTTGTCGTTTTAAATTTTGTGGACGTGTTGTGGGGAGAGAACATCAGGATGAATCAAATTTTGATGATCTAGTGAATAATTTCTTTGCAGTGAACTTCATGTAGAGGCATTCTGGCACAAGCCATAAGCACGACCTGCGCGTATTGTCATCACTTACGAGCGGGTCAGCAGGAAACCGCCTCATAAATCGGACAGATTAACACTAGTCTCACGTTGGGCACTCAGACTGCCTCGAGTACAGGGCGAGCGTCGCTGGAGACCTTGAAGCAAATGAAGGGATTTTGAAATGCCATTCTGTAGCTGCGTCCAGAGCGAGGATACATTCACGGGAGTATCAGAAGGAGGCGAATTAAAAACAAGGAATAGGTCGCCTTGCACTTGTGAACCAGAAGCAATGGATTATTATAAATCTTCGTTGGGTAAACAAATCAGATTAGAGTGGGGAAACTTTCATTAGGTATGAAAGATACTTGAAATAAATATTTAGAATGAAATCAGAAAAGCTTTTTAAAAATTATTTCAACATCCTAACGAAGCGAATGAATTTCGAATCATTTCTAAATGCAGTTAGATAATTTTACATGTGATTGCAGAGCCTAGATGAACTTGTTTGGTTGTGCTATTGTTTCTTGGCTGTCATACGAAACAGTTTACAATGAAATAAGCTGATTCAGATGAGACCGCTTATGTATTCAAACCTCAAACAGACAATTAAAATTTCTGAGTTCTCGCAAGGAAATTAGACTCGAGCATCAGCTAATGAGAATGTTTTAGACTTTGCCATTTCAAGAGGCTGGAAATGGAGGACGGTTTAGCTCGCTCTTAGATTGTCTCGTTGTCCTGGTGAGCGCTTTAATGTTCTGACTTGTAATGGAGGTATTGGTGGGGTGGAGGAAGAAGACGCGAAGAGACGAGATTTTCAGTTAAATGCAGATGACCTCAATTATGCCCTATTGGCTTGATCTCATAAAGTAAAGGCGCACTTTATGCTATAATATTAAAGGTATTTACACATTTTTTGTCATATCTACGTATTTAAAATGTTTGCAAAGAGAGACCGTAGGCAAAATTAAAAAGAAGAGTGGTTTTCGAATCATAATTATTTGTCAAATGTTACATCCATCGTTGGGCAAAGAAATCTTTGAAATTTAAAAGCTGGTCAGGATTATATGAGGTTTTCTCACGAAAGTCACCATGGTATATGTTTTCATTTTCTGGGACATTTTCAATGAGCCTAATGACTCTATGTAACACAATACTATTTCTATTTTAATTTCTGTGTAGAATTGCCTAGAAAAACTACAAGACTTTAACTCAATCACAGATGATTGAATAAGAAGTAACCAATCCAGAGAGATGAGGGATCCTTTATTATTATGTCGATGAGCAACAAAAAACTTTGAACTGAGTCGAATGAATTCATCAAGGATAAAATCCAGACAAATGAAATCAATTATTTTTCACATTAAGTGAAGCTCACTCATGACATCTGTTTTAGTGATGTTGTTCTTACTTTTAGATGACAATATACAAGGATCTGATTTTAAACTCTGAATTCGTATAAATACACAAAGGTAACATCAAAGTTTGACAACATCATTGTTTACAAACATTACTTCAACAATATTAATTTGATATATATTATTAATACAGAGAACATTACACTAAAATTCATGATAGTGACTGCAGTTCAATATAGATAGGAATGAATAGAAAAATATAAAAGTGTTTCACGATGATATAGTGAACGACGTATTTACTACGAAGGCTACTTCCCTTTTTTGTTGCACCTGCGAATAGTTGCTGTGTTAGAAATTTCTTGATCTGAATCATTGTTTTCTTCTCTGTGATCTAAAACCTGATTTACCCGTACAGACTGGCCCCTCTCGGAGGGGAGTTGGGGAGGAGGAAGATCCTCTAAATTTATTGCTAAGCTTTCGTACGGCTTAGTTGTAGGAGGCTTGCCACTGCAGCTTGAGGTACGGTCATGGTCGTGTTGCTCGGAAACACACGTGGAATAATCTCTGGTTCCTGATTCGGGGGGCAATGTCCTATTTCTTTTCACGTGGAAATTCCTTGGGTTATTCTCATGACTTGGCGAAGGGTACTGGAATGTCGACAATGTCTGTTGAGTCGAAGCAGGTGCTGGTGAAGACGACTGGTGGGCAGCGGAAGAAGATTCTAAAGAGGAGCAAGTAGAAGGGGCTGGAGAGGTCATTGTTCTATCATGTAAAAGGACAGGCACGATTTGTGAGCCCCGATTTAAAACGAGTTGAGCAGAAGGGTCGCAAGCTACTGTATACTGACTACCACCATTACCTAACATATGAGTCTGAACCACGTTCTTCGTAGTATGCGACACATCTTTATAACACAAAGGGTTAGTCTGAATAAAGTTATTATCAGAGGAAGAATTTGGATAATTATTGTCTTCCTTGAAAATGCTAGACTTCGGCGTATGAAAGCTCTCAGGAGCCAAATTTGGCCGTATATTTTGGAGCGTGGCGGAGTTGAGTTGAGAACACTGAGAGTAACAAGGTTGCGTACCAGTGCCCGGAAGGGGTGGAACTACCTCCTGGAACGACTGCATGGAGCCTGTGGAAGATTGAGGAAGACAAGGCAGTGGGAACGAGAGGTGATGGGGACTAAGCTGCTGGGACTCCCTTTGCAGTTGGAGAACGTTCACTGACAACTGAAAAATAGAAAACGACACATTGGTAGTTGTACAATTTGATTCAGGGTCTTGATATTAGCGTACATGAATCTTGCAAACAGAAATACGAGTCAGAAGAAATTTTCAGAGGATGATTATTTCAAATTTATGTTCGGCTCTATTGAATACGCTCATTATGACTGGCTGTCAATGAATTGTTTTTCAGATAATCACTAAAATTTAAACAGAGAAAATGTATACAGCATACACAAATTTACAAGAAAACCATTCTGAATGAAGATGTAAATATTTGTTTATTTATAATAAATCTAAAGTCGTATAATGCATGGTAATAAGGTATAGGTTATAGGGGAGGGTGGAATTGGTTGGTTGGTGAAGTAGCTATACATTTATTATCCTTGTACAATCAACGGATAAGTTAGAGTAGAGCAAATGTTAGCTTGGTTTCTCAGTTTTAACTTTGATGTTCTTTTTATGGAACAAATAAACCGTCGAAAGGAGAAAATATTTATTTAAATGAGTTGAGACCTCGAATAAAGAGTGAACTGATCTAGCAATGCATGTTTACAACACATGCACTCAGTAAACCAAAGTAAAGATTGCCTTTTAGATTTATTTATACTCATTTATAAATAGTAAATTGTAATGAACATTTTCAACCATCTATCAATAATGAGATGGTGCTAAGGATATTCCAACCGAACTTTAATGTCTTGAAAAAAAGTTGAACATTTAAAATAAGTTACGGCTCGAAATGATACGAGTTACGTGTCTTGTGACATGATCGTACACAGCTGATTTTCAAAATTTGGTCGTCGTGTTTCCAGTTAAAGTTGTTAGCCTCTCTTGATTCATCAGACTATTTGAACCCTGAATTTTTTAGCTATTTCAGAAACGACTTTACCCAATAAAACCAGTCATTTTGAGAGGATCGAATTCAACTATTCACATACATTATGCGGTGTCGTTGGCACGAGTTGAGAAGTTCAAAGAATATTCATAATAGTCAAGTAGGATTGAGTTATAACTCTGCTGATTATTTCAAACAAAATCAGATTTGCCCTCTCTCAATACGCTGTATAACTTCGATTTGCCGCCGTGTCACTTATGTAGTATGTAGCTGGCTTGCTGCAATAAATTTAGACCTGGACTGACAGCATTCTGTGTCGGTGCCCTGTTCGGTTTGTGACTTTGGGTTTCGAGGTTGGAATTAATTCTTGAAACTTTTCAAGGGACAAGAATGAAATTTTCACTGATCATGAATTCCTCTTTATAGTGATTTTTCTAATTTCGGCATGATCGAGTTGTGTTTCTAATGAGCAGATTTACAAAAATAGAGCGGTAAATAAGTTGAACAACAGTGAATGTTTCAGGGAAATACACAGGGAAGAAATTTTGAGTCTCTCTTGTTTCTGATTTTGGTTTCCATCGTCATATTATCATTGACAGAATTTCAGAAAATCATTGAATACGAATAAAAACGAGTAAAAATTCAGATTTTTTACGCTCAGCGAAGTGCATCGCAGCAATGGCTCATCCCAACGATGTTCTCAAAGGCCACAAAAACAAGCTTACCCAAGGGTCAGAGCTGACCTCAGATCCGCTTCTGTTTGATTTTCTGGGCAGGAGGTCCGGTGAGTCCTGTTTGTCTGCGAGCGAGATCTTGGAGCTGTGCCGCCTCTGCGATCTGGAACTGGGCCGGGACGTCACCTGGCTGCGATCTGGCCGAACATAGACAAGAAATTCGATAAAATAATCTCCAACTGAGCTTCGACACCACTTGCTCTGATGAAATGAATCCAACTAATTTTAGAAGTTGACTAAGTTATTTGAAACTTGGCCGTGACGTCACCTGGCTGCCATCTGGCAAGGGAAATGAACAAGAATTTCGATTACATTATCTCCAATTGGGCTTCGACATCACTTGCTGCGATGAAGTGACTGTAAGTTTAGAAAGTGGTCTAAACAACCTGAAAGTGGACAGTGACGTCTTGGGGCAATGGTCTGGTGAAAATGAGCTCAGAAACTTCATAAACAATCCATTGATAAACAGCCTAAAAAAAAATTCTGTTCTTAAATTTTAACAAGCTGATGTAAACCCAATTCAGTCGTTAATGCTGAAAAGAAAACATTTTTTTCATGTACACGTTAACGATTACAACAGTAATTGTAGTTTTTCAACAATAATTAAAAAAGCAGTATTGCTTCACCTAATTTCTAAAAACATATCAAGCGTTGATGGTGTTAGACCAGAAGAAGAATGTTTTTTGTTTTCGTTGAATTTTAGTCGAACATTTATGCGGTTCTGCCACACAGAGAGCGGCTCTTAATCATAATGCAGGAATACTTGATTGGAGTCTGATCCGAAATTGAAATGATTTCCTTGCATGCCAGGAATTAATTTACAAATTCTATACTGGAGCAAACATTGCAGGACAGTTGTTTAGCTTTAAATACCTTATCACACCTTGCCGTAAGGTTATTGCCAGTGTGTCGCCTAAGGGACTTTCATCTCAGTCATCGAACACCGACCAACTTGCCATATGCACAAAAAAAGCTGAATATCATTATTATAACCGTGTTCAATATTTTAATCTGGTCCAAAGAAAATATTTTCGCCTTGGAGTGGATCATAAATTACCGAGATTATATACAGTTTCTACCTTGGATATTCTTGAACAGATAAATAGCTATTCAGTGTCAAAAGTGGGCTAAGATTATTAGACAAGTAGAATTAAATGGTTCAGACTCTCCAATAGTGTTCATCGAGAGTAATAGAATATTTGAACATCAATAATTACAAATGCGTCGCGCAAAACAGAGCAGAAACTCACAACTTCAGAGTGGTTCAGAAATTAATCAACAATCTTTGCTCATTGACGACGTCTTTAGTTTGTAGAGCTTATAATCGAAAATAGATTTTTATTTCAGAAAAAATTATTCAAACAGTCGTGTTTCAATGGTGTTTCCTGACGCTTCTTGAGATCAAATGATTGTTAGGTACTTTTTCTCGTTCAACTGTTCAATCCTTGCTCCGCTTTCGGCTTTTCAATTAGAATTTTTATAAATACTAATTGATTCATGTTTTTTGCTTCAAGAAAGAAACGCGTATTCCCGTGGAGCTGCAAGGACCACGCGATGGAAATACTGAAAAAATGTCATCTTCATTAATTTAACCATAAAATTTTACGTCTTCGCTACTCTGTGCACAGGATGGAAAAAATTTTCTCAAATATTTGCAGTTACTGAGGCCTGTATACGGTGTGTTATGGAATTTTTAAAACACAGATAATTATATTTTTGATTTGTAATACACAGCTATAAATACGACTGGAATTAAATGAACATAGTTTTTGAAACATGACAGCATAATTCTAAGAAAAAGCAGTATTTGCTCAGTATTTTTTCCTTTAAATGCGCATAAAATAGAGGTGAAGCCAGCCACATCGTTGAAGGATCCTCATGTTGGTTCAAATTAAAGGTATTCGTTTTTTGTAGTTATAAGAATAACAAGAGGGAAAACGCTGTCGCAGAAGGAAACAGTTAAAACTACGGGTCTCTTACGAGAAACGTTAGCGAAACGGCTCTCGTTGAACACAGCCGGTTGTACAAATCCACATCATGCAGTTTCTCTGTCTTCTGCTGCTTAGCGCTCACCCACACCCCAATAGCCGTAGATCAATCAAGGGACTGCTGAAATTGTTGTTAATCACTTTTTGGTGATTGTTTGAAGTTCATTACGTGTTAAAATTCTCAGCAAATTGCTTATCATTTTACTAAATCACACTATAG
>JACJUY010001436.1:25537-129918 GCA_014220935.1 Platorchestia sp. MABIK | reverse complement strand
AGTGTGATACTATAGTGTGATTTAGTAAAATGATAAGCAATTTGCTGAGAATTTTAACACGTAATGAATTTCAAATATATCGTGATGCTGAGAAATTATTTTTGGTGATTGATTGATTTCGATATCTCTGGGGCCAGGACTCTTTGATTCAGGTTGGTTTAATCT
Source organism: Platorchestia sp. MABIK (assembly GCA_014220935.1). NCBI lineage: Eukaryota > Metazoa > Arthropoda > Malacostraca > Amphipoda > Talitridae > Platorchestia > Platorchestia sp. MABIK. The sequence goes on along the minus strand of JACJUY010001436.1, from coordinate 129,753 downwards.
TTGAGGTGAGATCAAGGGCAGGAGTATGACAATTTGGTGTACTTCAAATTCTCACATTCTCTCAGTGCGCTCCTTAATATTCTTTTCGCGACAATATTTTCAAAATATCAATTTATTGGTACGTGACTACAGAGCATGCAAATAAGAACATAGGACGCTTCAATAAGAGAGTAGTTTGCACTCATAAATGAGAAATATGAAACTGGATTTTAGATTGCCCAGACGCTACGTACACGCCGTATGTATTAAATAAACATTTCATTCCTCTTCGTTTTATTTATCTTATGGGTTATCATACGTATGAATAATTGGTTGGAAGTTGATCTATATGCATCGCATTCATAGTATAACACCAACTAAGACATAAGCAGTAGCAGTACAAATAGTTATTTGTGCATTCACTTCCTCAAGTTCAACTGTTCTAATACATTCATACCGTATAGTGGGGCTCAATTTATTTGTCCTGATATTCAACTTTTTGTCCTAAATTCTTGCAATAAGACAATAATCTTGTTTTATTACATATGATGAATTTTTATTATAGTTCATTCAACTTTGTTAATTAATAACTGGACGTGAGTAGAATTTAAATTTTGAGCGAACGGATCTTCGTAAGTTGATCTTTTTTCAATAGGCGCTAGAAAACAGTCATCAGTCTGCAAATGGCAGTGAAAATAAATTTTTTATATCAAGCAAGTGTGAACTGCAAACAACTCTAGTTTTTGTCAATTTAATCATCAGGAGAGAACAGATATTCCAAAAAGTAATGGATTGACACAATATTTGTTAATGTAAGCACCTTTTTTTCTTATTCACCAAAAACTGCCTCTCGTCAGTGACTAAGTTCCACTGATGACGCTGCTTCTCCAATTCCCACCCGCAAATTATCTTCGGACGAAAACTGGAGAAGATCTACGCAAGCCCACTACTAGATGATGGCTCATAGACTTTTAGTGTGATTTAGATCGACAAAACAGGAGGGCTATACCACCAGAATATCTGATTTGAAAACCATTTTGACGAGAAAATTAGCAACCGCTCTTGATGAGTTAGACGGAGCACTGAAAGGCATAGGCACAATCTTTTTAAAATAAGACAGCACAATATCTTGAAGCCAATCTATTATTACCAATTCATGGAGACTTCAATAAGCAGCTGAGGTTAATTTAACGACTTCTGGCACTCGCATCATTGCATGTAACTCGTTTTGAGTTCCGTGTAATAGTTCTTTCTAGGTTATTATCGCATTTACGTACGTACCACTGTTCCGTTCAACGTTTTGACAAAATCTATTCATTCAAAGCAGAGTCATTGTAACAAATTGTGATCTGACCATCATCGTGGACTATATAAACAACCATCGTGTAAAGGATCTAATAATTAATTCTTCTTGATTTTTCGTTAAACCTAGAAGTTACTTGAGGCTGTAGAATCAAACACGCTACATTCATCAGCTAAACAACATATTCAAAATCCGAAGTGATGATTCTATATTAATATACCTCCTTTCGTTATCATGGTATATTTCAAAACGAGTGAACACTGAGTGCCACGAATATCTCACTGCGCGCTCACCGAATACAGTGGATCACGACGTCAAATGGGATCACGTCAGAGAAGCCACGCGGGAGATAGGATTTAAACACAAATATAATTTTCTGCAAAAAATTCGGTATAAAGTATATAGAGTTCATGATCTGGTTTGAAGAAAGCACTAGTTGTCTATAAGAAATCGAAGAGTTCTTTGCACTACATAGCTTTCTTGTAATCCAATGGATGAGCTGGACGACTGTCCTGCTTGAATACGGACTGAGATTTCAGGGTGTTTGTGAGCACTCAAAGACTTGAGTTCTCACTTTCACAAAATCCTCCTGAAAAATCAGTGTCCTACTAAGTGCTGATGCCTGGCAGGATTGCGTTCCACTACTCTAGCAAATCTCCAACATGACGCACACACAAATTTTTACTCAGTACAGTTGCAGCAACAATTCGGTAATCTTCCTGTTCCGGTTGGATGAAGACTTCCTCAGTAAGATATTTGACCTCTAAGTATTTTTCCCTTATTCAGTCGCATTTCTCACCCTAATTCATTTGCCTGAACTGTCAAATTTCCTCTAAGCCAATAGCCTTAATTTGGGCTTAATAACGAAATGAATGTGTGGTTTAAAAACCTGAAATTCTCATCCAATTTTCTTGTTCCTTCAATGAGGAACTGCTTTTTACTTTTTTCATTACTCCGTCAATGATTCACCCGACAAGAATAGAGGTACTTCAACGAGGAAAACACGTCCAAGATGTTGGAACAAATTGTAGACCCTTTTTCCACGCGTAAAGAGTCGTTGCACAGCACATGTACAATTATTTTAGTTTGCCATTTTTAGATGTATTTTCATCGCGATCGTAAATCATCAATACTAATATGGACGATGTGCTGCGCATGAGACAGTTGTTGTCAATAAATAGTCAAAAACGAATAAAACAAGCACTTTAAAAAGTTGCTTTAAAAAAGTTAAAAAAAATAGCATTTAGCATGACTAATATAGAGCATTCACTCACTTTTGTAACCATCACATTCTGTCACAGAATACGAGCGAGAATCTCGATGAAACATCATGTTTACGTGCACGAAGAAATAGCAGCGGCACATTCAATTAGAGAAGCGACAGTTTTGAAGGACGTGTCTTTCAGTTGTGCAAAAAATGTCGTCGACCCAAAAAGCCAGTTTTAAATAAAAATTCTGCTTTGAAGCATAGCTCGCCGACGACTATAATACTGAACTTTATGCTAAGCTCTATTCGTGAGGCATTTTGGTTCGTGCTTGTTATTCATTATGAGAAGTCATGATGATAAATCGCAGCCCGTAATGATAAGATTATAAAGCGTATACGTTGCGTTCCAGTGAGTGCGTTCGATGCCTTCCAGCGGGGTCTTATATATATAAAACCGTTGGGTATGTTCTAGAACATATAAAAAGTTGTTTGAGTAATTTATAACTCGTGTGTGGGGAGTCTTTTAAAATAATCTCAAACTTAAAGCAGAGGTTGCTTGAATTTTTAACTAACCAGAGTGAACAGTGGAAACGAAAAAAGTCACAACCGAAAAATACCTCTTTTTGTATCAGCAATAATCTACTTGCCCTGAGTGCAGTGTATGATGTATAATGTGCAGTGCTCTGACTGCAGTGTTTACCGTGTGATCTACTGTGCAGTGATCTGACTGCGGTGTATGCCGTGTGATCTACTGTGCAGTGCTCTGACTGCGGTGTATGCCGTGTGATCTACTGTGCAGTGCTCTGACTGCGTGTGAGCTGTGCAGTGCTCGGTGCAGTGTGCTGGGTAGCGCTCAGTAGTCTGTTTCGAGAGGCATTGGGAAGCTCGTATCATTTTGATTATACATGTGAATTTCCTTGTGATGGATAAAACAGTTACTTTTACATAATTGAATAAAAACTCGAACTTTTTGAATTACTCAGACATCGCAGTTAACTGTGAAATTTTTACCCCAGTAATTTAAGGACTAACTAACTTTCTCGCAGCGCTTATCCAGTTTCCTTCAACATAAAAGAAAGATCAGGTGAATATTGTAAGATCCACATCGATACTGCTGGAAGCAGACCTAATGCAGTAGCAGACACACAGAGAGGAATTTAGTACTCTAGAATGTTCAACCTCAGTAGATCATCTTTGTTTCCGTTTTTCATTGTTTTCCTAAGTTAAGATTTTCAATATTCTCTGGAATTTTTGAAGACATTCACGCTGTTTTTCTTTTGTTTAAATAACTCAATAACAGGAAATATGAGAGCAGCCAGAGCTGTTTTGGATGTAGATGTGTAGCTTCAATATATCTATTTTCTAACCATGAAAATGGTGAAACATTTGCCCAGTGTTTGTGATGGGCCAAGACTGTTTGTGTCCTTGTGTTAAAATTGAGTTTAATGAAAGTCCTGAAACACATGAAATGAAGAAACTAACTCAAACTCTAGTTAATTGTTCATTGAAATTTATCCAATAGTTTTAAAAGTATGGAAGTGAACTTAGTAAAATATTGTACGGTTGAACCTAATTTTTATGTTTCAGCGGTAAAATTGACCCGATGGGATATTGACTAAACACTTGATTCGTAAGTTGATGGTTGTCTAAAGCTTATCAAAATTTTTGCAGTAGTGCGCAAAAAGTGAAAGAAATTTAGAAATAAAAGTATTTCACTGTACATTAAAAGTTCAATCACTGAATTTAACTTACTTTCCTTTCCATTTACCGAGCAAAGATTTCAATGATAGATCTTTTTCGTTTGTTTGTACGCGATGAATAAAATGATTAAGTTTCGGAACCAATTTGCATTCCTTCGATAGATCTTTGCCTTTGCGTTTTTTCGACTGTTGAGAAATACTGTGATCAATTTAAAAAATACCTTGTATTATAACGATGTCTGGATTTCAAAATATCTTCCTATTATTTATTGAGATGAGCTACACTTTTTACATTTAGGAGTGAAGTTCTAAGTTCATTATTTTGCTTATTCGCTTCCAAGCATTAAATGAAGTACTATAGACATTCAAGTCATTCAATGAAGGTGCTAAACATTTTGGCCTACTTAAATTATCGCTCATGAGTTACGTGCTAACATTAAATCAAGCAATAGCTACCTGATTTTCGAGGAACTCAGTGAATACCTACACGAAACTCTTGCGCAAATTAGATCAGAGTGTACGAATATAAAGCGAAATAATGAAAGCTGACTTTACTAAAATAATTGCGACTAGGTTTTATGTGGTATATCTCATGCGTAACAAAAATGATACAGTAGGAAGGCGGCTAGAAAAATACAAAGTTTAGTTTTACTGAAGGCCTTCCTTACAAGCATGAGAAATGAGGGTACTGCCACTGAAGCTGATTCAGCAGTGCGTAAATTTGCTTCAGAAGACATAGAATCCATTTTATGGAATGGCTGGGATTTTGAGAGTTATGGACCGTTCATCAAGATAATGATCTAAAGTACAATGCAAAAGCTACTCGCCATTCGTCCGGTCTGAAAATTGAAAGTGATACGAGTGAAGAACAGAATTTATGTGAGGGACGCTAGGTGCAATACAAGAAGAAATACTCATGCAATAGGATTGAATAGCCATGAAATATTGCATACAGCAATGCAGAAGTATCATACTGGAACAGATTAGCAGTAGGGGGAATCAAACGGTGCCACACTGCCACTCAATGAAGTGAAAGAATGGTAGATCGATTTGTGATCATACTTTTCCATCTACAGTTTTATAAATTTGCTCCTCATGAAAAGCTCGTATATTCACGTGGGCTATCGCATTGAACAATACTTAACAGCATGTCATTTGAACAACTTAAGACTTTTGAGTTTTGAGGTTTTGAATTTTGATCAATCTCACTTTATGCACATCGCGCACGAATTCATCAGTATCCTAAAAGCAGAAAAGCAAATTTTCTCCAATGAAATTTACATCAATTTGTTTTGCTATGGTCATCAAATTTGAGTCATTCGGTCTCGGGTTTAAATCTCCCCACCACCATGATCTGTTACATCACGGAAAACTATAGACGTCATGTGAACAGTTGTTTCTTACGCTATGATAACAGAAAATTTTCACGTTCATGACTCTATTGTGTTGACGTTATCGCTGAGGCCATGTATTTTACGAAGAATTCTGCAAGGTTCAGTGTTTGTCGGTACGGGTGGGAGTTAGGAATTGAAAACGCACTGAATTTGCATGCAGATAAGAAAAACGTCCTCGAATAGTAACAGGGCTTTAGCGGAAATATTTATAGGAGATGGCTGTATATTAGACTCAGCATTTTTCAACAATCATTATTTTGATTTCAGACATCCACTCGGCTAGACATGCTGTTCAAGCTTACGGCTGCTCTATCTCTTAATAACACAGCGAAGCCGACCGACCTCCAAGTCTCACACTTCCAAATGAGAGGGGGAATTTGGCCTCAAAAAGAGGCCTGAGCTCAATGACGAAGAAGGTCTCCCAAATTATGAAATTTTAGTTTAGCTACAAAGAACGTAATATGAGTTTCAACTGGGCTTTTTTTTTTTTAGAAGCGATGGTCGACTGTTTGAAAGCAGAATTTTGCATAAACAGTACAAATGACGTTGTTATTCAAGCACAGTTGAGAAATGGTTACGATTTAAAAAAATGCACGGAAATTATGATGATATTCGTAATGTCCACGCTTGTTCTGTGATAAAAAGGTTTTTTTATAAACATTTCCCGATGCAAAAACTTTGAATTGGGGTAAAATAAGAGAACTAACAGACATGCAACAAAGAAAAAGCAAATGAATTGAGGCGCACAATGGTCGAGCGAAGATATTAATTCCAATAATTGAAAGGATCTCCATTTAAAGAATTTCACTGAATTTGTAGCTGACGTTGATGGCATAAGTTTTGCATAACTTTCTCTTAAATTTTACTCACAAATACGGTAGTCGTTGGCTCACATTTTCTCTTATTGATTCTAGAGGCGAAGCGGTTAGCAGTTATTTCTCAAGTGTGCCATTAATAAACGATCGATAGGGATTCAAATCTAGAGATGCAGCGAACCAGTCCGTTTGATTAAGTGATGTCTGCACCGGGAATTACTTTTGAACGATATGTACGGCACGAATGCAAGAATTACCATTTGGAAAAATTTATTTCCGTCAAGAAACTATCGTGTAACATAAATTTGTTGCTGTACAAGGCAGCAGACTCGTCTGCTGCCGATATGAAACAGACCCAAATCATTGCTCTACATCCAGTAGTACGCACAGTAGTAGCAAGTTTACCGATAACAACAACAATGACAAAGGCAAGTTTGCCGTTTACAACTTCAACAAGCCCCCAATTATGCCTGCGATAAACCAGAAAATTCATCGATGAAGGTCATGAGCCATAAAAATAGCAATGTAGAAGACTGAGCGTGTATTCCGTGGTCCGATACATCCAAACTCTTCAGCACGGATGTTGAAATATCAGGGGTACAGCTCCTGAACAAGATATGAATTACCGATCTCCTGCGATGACAAAATGACGTCTACTGGCCTAAGTTCCCCATTGGATGGACAAATCCATCGACATGAGAAATTGGCAACCAAGATCCTCTCTATGGAACGTGATGAAATAGTTCCCGATGGCAATGCGCACATCCACCATGCTCATATTGTCATCATTTGATTCCCTGTGCATGAGCGAATTTTTAAGTACGTGAAATCACCCAGCTCAATCTGAGGATTTAAATCTATCCGAGAATTTATCGGACGCAACAAATAACCGCTTTCATTAGTGTAAGAAGACTGAGGCAACGACAGTTGTATCAGGCGAATAAACATAAAAAAAGTAATTGTAAAACCTGTTCATTTACCACAATTTCCACGCAAAGTGAGACCTGTACTTCTCTTTAACAGAGATCAACTAAATCATTGAAATTTGCGATTTTCAATACTCAACGAAGTTGAAACTTGAAGTGAAGTTAACGAAAAAGATTGTTTCTTCGCTTAATTCAACTTTGCCTACTTACTTGTATACTGAAAAATTGATTAAAAAATCAGATCATACTTCGGAAGAAACAAATTATAGAAAGAAGCTTTCCTCCAGAAGGGTTACCGAATTATTTATGTGCTACCGATACAAATATTGACGACGGATTCTGTGTTAAATTTTGTTGTAAATTACGAGTGCCATGTCCCCAAATTTTGCTGTAAAGTACGAGTGGCATGTCCCTAACTTTGGTGTAAAGTACGAGTATCATATTCCTAAATTTTGAGAGACGATGTCAAAGAGTGAGTTAATAAAATGAAAAGCTGTAATTTAAGGAGACAACATTTTGATACGTAGTCGGAACTACAAGAAGCTATGCTCGCACTAAAAGAGCTACTGTGTTGTAATGAGCTGAGGCTTCACCGGTGGAGATATATTGAGGAATCCAGAGCCCTTACCTCATAGTTCTCATTGTTTATTTTATATCCACAGTTTTTATTTTAAACGAAGATGCGTGATTAAAAATGAAATTATGAACACTTCTTGGATTTTGGCTATTTCATTCTAAGCTTCCATGTGATATTGGGTAGAAATCAAAGCAGAACATCTGTACAACAATTCTTATTTTTCAGTGCAAAATTTTTCATGCGCATCCGAAAGTAAATTTCTACAGTTAGCGTACGAGAATATTTTACGTCTGTATTCTGTGCTTTGTTTGCTCTGACGGGAGCTAAAACTCGAATTTCTCGAAATGCCTTAATGAGGGGAAAATTGACGTTTACCGAGTAGGCATTCTACATAATCGTGATTTTTGAATGAAATTTAAGTCGAAACAATTCCTTGACCACAAGAAAGCAATGTTTGAAATCGGGCAAGATTGCATGCAACTCATGGGGCTGCACTAGTTTACTGATAAATACCTCGGGCTGCATGCTCTTATATGTATGCTACATATCGTTGTATAGAGAATACGGAAGGAAATATGCAGGGTTTAATTCTAAATGAATGTCAACTGTCGCACTACTACATTTGTAGCGTATACCGCACGACTATGTTGCGTATACCGAACGACTATGTACCGAATACCGCACGACTATGTATCGTACACCGTATGACTATGTACCGTATGCCGCATGACTATGTACCTTATACCGCATGACAATGTTCCGTGTGTCTGAATTGATTCAAACGACTGATCCTCAACAGACTTCGTAAAAGAGGGGATAAACATTGATGTGATGCATTTAAAATTTAAGTAGTTGTCAAATTACTTTTGTCTTACTCAGGTAAATTGGGTTGTACTAAACTTATTTTTCCTAAGTCAAATTCTTTACGGCATAAATCGCAAAACAACCTGAAAAATGCAAATCGTTGACTTTGGAGGAGTGTTTCTCTGGAAAAGACCAGATAACTTGACAGAAGCAATTTAGAATGGTCAATTCTTCAAAAACCTCCATAGGTCAAAGGAAATTAGTGTAAGAATGAAAAATAGCTCCATGACATCAAGCTAACATTCATTTCTGAAACGTTCTTCTTTGACGAGTGGCAGTGTTTTTTGTGGTTTTTATACGCGCTAAATAAGAAATGACAAGAATCGTACTTAAAATTGCCGTTATCATGAACGCTTGCCTGCAGTGCAGAAGTTAGATAAATACCGACTTGACATTAGCGCAGCACCATACTGCAGTAACGAAACTGTTGAAGTTTTGCTCGTGCTTTTTTTGAGTGGATGCATTGAGCTGACGCTTTTTACACTACCTCATGAAATACGTTTAAAGTAAAAGAATTTGTTTTGACCGAACCTGCAGCAAATAGTATTATAATTTATTTTCGACGCTTAACAGCTTTTGCGATAAATTCAGAGTTGATTTTTACCGAGGAAAATACGTAAGTGAACTCGTTTCGAAATATGAAGAGTTCAGAGGGTTTTGTGTGTTCAGAAACACATTTTTAGAAAATAAATCTTTAGGTGTATACGGTTTATTTCCGTCACTAAAAAATCGGTTGATTGATGGATATGTTGTGGCAACTAACTATCGTACAAATGCAAAGCTAAAATGAAGTACAATGCCGCTTCGTAAAATTCGTCATGCCTCAGGCAACTTTTATTGGGAACGATGGAATGCACTAAATTCCAGCTCTCATATTTCGATAGACTAGTGGAGATTCAGCACTAATAAACATTCAATGTATTATCCGTTAAGTATCGACAACTTGTACCATAAGTCTTTACATCTCACCTGATTTACCAGCTGCACGCCTCCTCCATCTCAAAAATTTCAAGATATTTTTGATCTATGCAAAATGCAAAGCTCGATTCTCATTGGGATGAATCTCATTCACATGTTTTTCTCCCTCAGTCAGCTTCTCTCGTCCTTCGAAGCTACGTCGTTTGTTAGAGTATCAAGCCTCCAGTTCGCTCCAGTTCCCAACTGGCCCCCAGGGAAGCAACTAAAAACGAATTTTGAAAGTCTACATAGACTGTGCCTTCAAAATTCTGCAGAAATAAAAATTTACAACTCATTTTATTTGAATGAGATTCTGATTACATTATTTCCTCAGCAATTTGTGAGTCTAGACATCTTTGAATTTTAAAAACGTAATTCAGGAATGCAGTCTGCCAATTGCAGCGGTGTTTCATTCCACTGACTCCAGTAACCACTCTCCAAAATTGAGAAAGGAAAGGCTTAAAATTTACACCTGAAAAATATCTCATGGTAATGTTGAAAAAGATAAATGTCTAAACATTATAATGTCTTGCCAAATTTTTAACAGATCTTCTGCGAAACCTTTGAAATGGTATTTTAGTAGAATTTTTTCTTAAACTAGTAATGCAGTTCGAACGTAGGAAAAGATAGTTTATGCTTACAAACAAATCAAAACTTGCCCTCAAGGTAACAATAATTTATATCTTCTAAAAGCCTATGTTTGGCATGTCTGGGAATGTTGTTCATTGGAGAGTAATCTAAAACTAACATCTTAATGTACTATCTCCTAATTCTCATGAGTGTTTCTAAACTACATAGATTTAGCTGAAATTTCTAATTTATGGCCATCCTTCTATTTGCGTAACAAATCGTTACTGGACTTTGTCGAAAAAAAGAATGAACTGATGAGATGCTCTCGTAAAAATCAGATCAATTGTATTCGTAAAATTTAAGGAATAGGTATTATACTTGCACTCTATTAACAGAGCTCGGGTCTCACATTCGGAAATTAAGTCTATTTTATCGACGTTAAGCAGCTAAAAGCTCTTTTAATGAAATGCATTATATCTACACTTAGGATGAAAAAGATCTGATTCGATATGATCGTAAGATTCGAGTTCCAATGTAGTTGACTTATTTTTCAGGTTTGCCACTTTTAAAGGTGGAATGTCGTCTGTTCCAGACACTCGGAGCAATATTTGTGGCTGGCGTGCTCATTTCTAAGCCGAGCTTGAAACCGGTATATGTCCAGTTTTATGGTCAGCAAACTTATGGAAAGTGTTTAGGATATTAGGTTTTCCCTTGAGGAGGAGGCAATCCTTCGAGTGCTGATGCAAATTTCATGTCGCTTTTCTAGACTGATCGCCGCACTCCTCGTACCGTGAAGTTTACGATATGAGTGACAAAAATTGGAGAATTTCGATGCAGTAATTTGTTTCAAAAAATATCGTTTGAGCTACGACCACTACCCGCACCAACGTAGCATACAAAGGACGTTTATCAAGAGACTGGGGAAAAATTTTTACAGCCAAAGTAGGAGAAGTTCATACATGATACAGCAAATGAACAAAAATCACAGCAAAAATCTTCAAGTGCGACTTACGAAATGAGTTTCGAGCTCATTTAGAATGATCAGCGTCAAGCTAAGGCTAACATTCAAGCTTTCCTGCATCCCAAACCGACAGTACAAAACGATCATCTCAGTTTTTGCTATCAGGCCCCGTTGTGACCATTATCGCCACAGCTAGATAGGGAGGAGAAAAGCTCTTTCTTTTCTGTGATCTCAACAGTGGCAATATCAATGGTCCTCAGAAACAGCATAGCAATACTAATTCTTTTATCAGCATTTTTTTAAATTTTGCGTTCCATCCGCCAGAAAGTCGTATCCTACGAGTATAACGTACGACTCAGAGTGTGCGACAATGTGACGAGTTGAGTGTTCGTCCACCAGAAAGTATCCTTGAACAAATACTGATTCAGGACTCATTGATATCGAATGCGCAAAATAAATTAAGTATATAAAGAAAAAAACTCACTTTTTCTTCCAAATTGGCCATTTTTTGAATTCGGCCTCGATGTGCACTTTAATTGGCAACGTTCGCGTACGGGAAGTTTTACATTTTCTTGAGTGGCCAAAGCAGCGCTCAAGCTGTCGTATCGGAACTAAAAAGCGATGAAATTAAGGCAGTGGCAGGAAAATTTCAAGGACGTGTAGAAAATGAAGCCAGTATAGACAACGGCGTAGATGATTTCCGTTCTAGGTATTACACTGTTTATTTTACCCATGCGTAGAATTCCGTATAGTTGGACTTCTTTTAAGGTATAATTATTTTAATTCCGTTTTAAAAACACCTTTGTTGTGGTTAGGGAGACTTTAAATAGTAATCTAATTTATCTACTTAATTCATACACAGGTTCTCTCAGAACAATAGGCAGTTGCGGCATATTCCTTATTTCTCGTTGAAATGATGAAAAAGATTTAAGTTTTCCTCAGTAGTATCTAGATAATGGTACACACAAGAAAAAAACAAGTTCAGGTTGCGACTCAGTCAGACACTATTGACCATAATTGGTTTTGACTTCGAGTCGCCTTTCGGGTACAAACAAAAAATAGTTTGGACGGAAGAGGAAGAGAAGACAAAAAAGAGATAGAAAAGAAGTTACAAAAACTGATAAAAGCAAAGTGGGCAAGAATAATTAACGCCTTGAAGGCCCCATGTATATCTAAGGTAACCCAACAGTATATCTCCCATGAGGGTGCCAGCTCCCACAGCGCAGGAGAGACAAACCCAACGAACCTACGCCTAGAAACCTGAAGTGGCTCGGATAGAATGATCAAACTCGTCTAAGTTTTTGCAGGAGCTTTTATGATTTTTTGCCGTCCAGAAATATGGTAGCTGCACTTGGCGCCTAAAATCAAACATGCTCACATTAAAATGGTAAATTCGAATAGAAAAGAAAAAGGCTATCGTTTATGGTGATTCAAAATTGGAAGTTAAAGATCTAACACAGCGAATGAACTTTTCAGCAGGTAAAGTACTGACGAATAATCAGAAGTCGCACCAAATGAACGTTTGTGCATGTTTGTTCGAACAATTTATCATCACAAAGAAAGTTGATTACTCATAAAGGTAATATACTTCAGATTTGTTATGAAAGGTGAGCTTATTACAAAGAACAAGTTTCCGAATTTTTCAGTTTGAAACTTGCATTCGCGCAGTAGGTTTCTTTGTAGCATGACAAAAAAATAAGTAATAATTTTTTGAGGTAAACTTGTATAGCGCTACAAATTACTTTGAGTTTTAGAAGTGACGAAAAAGTTCTTGAGACAAATAACACACCCGGTTGACAATCTCATTTACAGGAGCGGAGAGCACAGCGCCAGAGGCGTATGAAGAGTGCCGTACAAATAGTCCAGCGAGGCCAAAAAGGGACGACACACAAGCTGCTCTCACGATGAAAAAAAATAAAAGAGACGAGACTTCTTTCACCAAAGACTTGAACCCACAAGACAGGTTTACATTTTAGTGGTTTCTAAAATGTGGTGTCTTGAAAAAACTATTTTCATTGTGGATTTGTGAACAAAGATAATTAAATGTAGCACACCTCAGCCAATGCCCTATTTTCCACAAGTGATAAAAATTAAGTATGTACACTCATGGTTTTGTTGTTAATAATCCCATTCTACAACATCGAATGGTCTACAGCTATTTCACGTCACTGGGGCGATGAATACTGATGTAGTTGCTTCTGACCACCCTGAACGTTCATTCGTTACTCATACCCTGCCTCTATTCAGATCGTAAAACCCTATATTTTGCGGATAAATCAAGGTGTTTCCGCTACATCACTTCGGTGAGCAGGGGCATCTTGTCAGCCCATCGAAATCCTGGACTTGCTCTTGTTGGATTGTTTTTAGAGTAATAATTTGAGTGCACTAGGATTCTTCTTTACATGACAATGTCCGTTAGCGCTGACTACAATATCACTTTTTGTTTTGAGTTATGTCAGAGAAAACACAATTCCTTTTACAGACTCAAAGCTAGTTTTTCTTGCTGATTCTGTAGAAGAGGTTGCTTGTTCATGGCATAAATGATTATTCTGGTTTTTGCTGATCTAGGTTTTATTGCATTGAAAACGTATTGGAACCGACCGTGATGAGTGCAAGACGTGTTTCAAGCCGTCAAAAATGGCGAGTAAGGGGAAAACGGAAGACTGAAGAAGTGTACTGAGAACATATTTCCTCACTTAACTCCGCAGCTCATTGAAGTGAAGTGTGTTGGACATCGGAGTGAGACACACCATTGTACAGTTCTCGACTATGAATAGCTTCCTAATAATAATGGTGCAAATGGAAGTGCAGCAAGTCGGTGAAATGATTTCGCTGATTTCGAAAATGGCCAGGTTTTTTTGAAAAAACTATACATTCCTCTAACTGAAGGACAGAGCTTCATACCGAACGGGTATGATATTTGTTGTTAGCCTTTTCTCGGTAAGAAAATAGTGCTATCTTTCAAATTTCATTATAAAAATTCGATTTTAATTTTCAATGGGAAACACCCACCGGAAATAAATTAGACTTTCAGTAAACACTTTGATGATAGTTCTGAATCAAGAATTAAACTGAATACACAGTTAGAGGTGGGCCAACATTTCAGTTTTCAATTAACGCTTCAAGGTCATCTATTTCCGAATCTCTATTCGAAATCAGGGCTCGGCTTGACTATCATGTGCCTCTTGGAAAAGTTCTCATAAGAGTACATGTGCAGCCACATTCTTTATTGTATGAGATGGCATATTTGTGTTACGAAGTCTTACCAACAATGGTGAGTAAAGGCCGTCAACATTTTTTCGTTGTTCAACATTTGGTACCACTTATAAAATTTTTTGATAACCACATGACTAATTGGAGCGTGTTTCAAAAGCACGAATAATTAACGACGGGATACATGTATCAGCAAGCATGTGTTCAAGTTTTGGGGTGAAAACTTGCGTAAGAACGTGATGTGCTTAGATGGTTTTCATTATGCAACAGAGAATGTTCACACTTGCATTTTGGACTTAGAAAATCATGAATTTATTTTTAGTTTATAGAAAAAGCCGTGCGAAAATGTTACGACTCATTCATAAAAATGATGAACTCCTCGTCAGTTGACTGTTAAACGTTCCTCAGACACCTCCAAACACGCAGCGAGGTTCATATCTTGGTTGTCGTATGGCTGCTTGCAGCGTCCTAACGCCTTTGAACAATAACGAAATTCAGCGCCACAAGCGACTTAATTTAGGAGTGAGCATACTTACAGAGTAATCTATATCATAAAATACCTGGAGGATTTTGAAGTACTGGAGAATATTTGGCCAAGTCGGTTGCATCGCGACACGTGAGCAAGGACTCTCTGGAAGCGACTTGCTCTGCCTTCTGCCTGTCGTCAGCAGCTCTGCCCAGGCCGCTGGAGCAGTCCTCGCTGATCTCGCAGTCGTGCAGGCGCAGGTCGTTGCTGCTCCGAGCGTCCGAGTTGCCATTGCCAGGCCGGCCTTCAGTTTTGGAAAAAGTCATTCCAATTTTAATCGGGAAATATAATTCATACGCCAAGAGCTTGTTAACTTTCTACGATTAATACGGAAAATCTATGAATATCTTTTAAAAGTAAGAGTTTTCAAAGGTGGAACCTAAAAAATGTACTGTTCGTGAGTCAAAAGCAAAGTGCATAAATTAAATTTTTTTAGTAGAAGTATGATAAAACGATTCTGACGTACAAGGAAAGAAGCCCTCGGGACCACAGACACGTAATCTTTCGACCCGAGGTCAAAGCCCGTCGACTTCAAGAAATAAATCACAAAGAATTAAAACTTGAATGCCCTAAACATTAGCACTATGCACCAAATGAGGAAGGATGTGTGTAAATCAGGGGTTGTTAAGCCTTTGATGTCATAGGTACTACTCCACGACAATAATCGTTGAATGTTAACAATTGTAACTAATAAATAAGCAGTTATTTCGAATGTGACTTAAATCTGTTACATTTTTCAAGCTGTTAGTTACAAATTGTCGACTAAACAAGCTTTGACGTCAATAAGCATTTATGCATTGGTCGAAAATTGTAAATTTGTTTTTTAAAACATTATTTACGTCTATTCCACTCATCTCGCTCTAACAAATCTATACTAAAAAGGCGTGTATTTTTGAGAGTGGAGTATCATTAAGTGCATGCTGCACAAGTTCACTGACGATAAACTTATAAACGGAAGCCATTCTGACACTTACTCTAACGAATGAGTTAAAAATTCTGGCCCACTTGAATTCTTGAATTGAAATATGTTTTCCTACTTAACTTTCAGAAAGCTTGCGAAATGACCGCTTTGAAACGCCCTCACAACTTTAAATGTTTTAAGAAATTTTGGAACTGGGCGGGCGTATTTTTTGTACTCTCATTTCATTTTGTAAGAGAGTGTTGCAATCTGAAATTCTGTATTTGCGTCTAATTTATCAAGCTTTAGCTTTTAAGAAACAACAGCGACAAATGCATATTTCAATATGAGAATGCAGTTAGATTTGGTTTGAAATCTGGGGAGAACGGTGGCAAGTCATGATTCGCCTACATGGTTAAAAAGTCAAAACGAAAAAAGTGTACTATTCGAGAGTCAGAAGAAGTGTGTACAAATTGAATTCATCACACTGCGTTAGTGGTGAGTTCGTGTGATACAAATATACACAAATTTCACGTGAATGACTTAAAGAGGCTTTCGCATCGTGTAATTGTCATAACCACACATTTATCCTTTGTGTAAGTTATTTATTTATTTGAATGCCTACACACCTACCTTGACTAAAATTTGGCATTAATTTGTACAGGTTTAAATTCCATGGGGGAAGCATGACAAAGAGCGAGTGCTGTGTGGCCACTCTTAGTGCGTGCTGGGGTTGTGGGCGAGTCTTGGGACCGCAACTTAGCGCCATTCTGGGAAAATCATTTCACTTGGGAAGAGAGCGAGGCAGAGTCATCAGTACTCATCACCCATCGCCTCAGTCAACTAGGTCTGAGTTAACTTCAAAGACACATTGCGGCCAACACCTGCATTAGCTTTCACTTTTACAATTTGAGATTCATGTTTTTTTTTTGCAAATCGAGGGAACTTGCTTCCATCTATGGATAAATAACGTCTCTTATTTGTATGTATAAATTTCACGAATGGATAAATTTCACTCTTTGAAACATGGTCACTTTGCAGTATATTTCTTTAAACATTTTATTCTTTTGGCTCTTTATGTTGTCATAACGATGATTTTTAGGGTCCAATTTTGGGCTACCTATGCTCATGGAAAATGTTTGGTTAAAATAATCATCGATCTAACTTCGTGACTTTCTAGCTTCTGATGAAACAATGTAATTCTATTCTTTCTTATTTGAGGAGAAAAAACGACAAACTCACTCGAGTAACACAGCGAAGAAATAAGGTTCAGTCAAGTGAGATGAGCTCGTGACATACCTTTAGCCCCGGCGAGCATGGACCTGCAGCGCACCGCGACGGCGACGAGCACCGCGACGAGCACAACGCAGCCCACGATGAGCGCCACCACCACGCTCACTGCCGAACTGCCCCCGGCCGCCGACGACAAAGACGGCGAGTTCGGAGCCGTGCCTTGTTCCACTGAACACGGAGTGCATTAGTGTCTGTTCACGCCGGCTCCTTGCGACTCTTTCTCACATTCGCAAGCTTTTGTCAATAGTGAGAGATTCCCTAATTGACTCTGAAACTCTTTGCAACACCAAAGCACATTAATTCGATGTTAATTCTGCATGCTATATGTGAGTTCAGTAACGATGAATGATATTTTGCAGT
Source organism: Platorchestia sp. MABIK (assembly GCA_014220935.1). Classification (NCBI taxonomy): domain Eukaryota; kingdom Metazoa; phylum Arthropoda; class Malacostraca; order Amphipoda; family Talitridae; genus Platorchestia; species Platorchestia sp. MABIK. Next base: position 112,210 of record JACJUY010001436.1, on the reverse strand, counting down.
CATAACATGTCAGGTGAAATTGAGAATCATTAATACACTGAATATGGAGCTTCAGAAATCAAACTAGGAAACGAGGCAGACTAGAAAAAAAACAATGAAGGGACTTCAGCCTGACGTCACTACCGCGTTTCATTGGTCAACGTTAAGATAGACGAGCTAAAGGAGGCTGAGTGTAAAAGGTCCGCCGTTTGGTTTAGTAAATACCAGGCTCGTTGGTTTGTAACGCGTGGCTGAAAGACAGGATGCTGCTAGGGAACACCTCGATTATTGAAGTAAAAAAGCACAGGTGTACGCTGTGGGTGCGCCCTCACATCGCAGAGACAGTTACAAATCCAGCGAGGTGTTGCTCTCGTGTTAGGCACGCTTAGTTTAGGTTGTGATTTTATCCCCATAACATGTTATGTTTAGAGTTAACCTAAGCTGCAGATGTGATTTTGCTTCAAGCTCCATTCTTACTGTGAATATCCTTTAAGCAGATATGGAACTATATACAAATTCAAATACGTGCTGTTTCCTTTGAAATTCTACTAAATGATGCCGCTGTACACCTCAAATAGCTTTTACTGAATGTCAAGATAATTCATGCTTTAAATACTTAACTAGAATAAGTTATTATAATACAATTGAATTAGTTTTTAAGTTTTTCACTGGTATCAATGTTTCAATAGAATTTGAAAAATATTTCTATTTCTATTACTAGTATATCACGAGAGTAGGGATTATTAGGAGTATAAGTACTATTTAACCGCCGAAAGGAATCATTCTTTAGCTCTATCTCTTCTTAGATCATTTTATCCATGCATAATCAAACGACCGTCAAAGCTGAACTCATCTCAAGAGGTTGATAGAACACTCAGAGATTTCCCTAGCTCAGCAGTAATAAACTTCCTCTTCATTCGAACCACACCTTGCCATCATAGCTGCATTATCACAGGCTTCTAAATAAAACAGGATGCGAAATCTAAGAGCCGCTCAAAGGCAGCGCTAGTAATTTATTGACGAGCGTTTAGAGTGTGGCATTCACTGTCGTATTACAGAGCAGCGGCTTAGGTGGCCCGTGTTTTTACCTCAGCGAGTCTACAGAAGCAGGCAGGAATTGCTATGATTTGTCTCGAAGATTGCTCAAAATATTTATGAATTATGCTCGTTTTAGCTGACACGAGCGAAGCTAACATTTTTACGCGGGGCGCGAATGTGGTACTCATTTTTTTCACAAATTTAAATTAACAGCCATTAAACGATTTTCATCTGAACTAGCTATATTACTGGTAGTGCCAAAATTGCTTATTAAAACCAGCATAAGATCATAAACTCCTTCAAGATTTTACACCTTCCTGTCTCATATTCATTACAACCGCTGATTGTTATGTGGAATTTCTATCACAAAAAATGATGATAAATACTTAGAGTGAGAATGCGCGCATCGATCACGTAATTTTTAATTTCGCCAATTTTATCGGAAAGAGCACCAGGTTGGTCAGCCCTACACGCCTGCACTGCAATAAACTATAACCGAAATTGCCCGCCTGAACATTTTTTATTTTGTTGGTGACACCCATCGGCGATATGAGAAATGTTCCAAGCGGGAGCGGCAGACAGAAATATTGAAGCGACATCGAGACAAGTAAATCATTAGTCAAAGAAACGTTCTAGTTTACTTTCCAAAGAAACAAAAATTTTCATTCTCAGGCGGACTATGTACGCCGTAAATAAATAGTTCGTTTAGAAGCTCCAAAATGATACGCTTATATTTAAGCGACATGCTGAGTTTTCATGAAGTACATGACACTCTCTATAAAAAAGGAAAACGTAGTTCATTTCCCGGCACACAAGATTAAATTGTTCTCTTGTTCAGAGTTTGTGGCAACGTCGGTTAAAGTTTACTACGAACTCGGACTCAAAAGAGCAGGAGCTGGCAGAGACTTTTTTGAACTCTAAATTAGGGCTAACAATTATCCTCGCAAAGTTCACCCCCAAGAATGCCCTCCATTGCTCTCCCCTTTACTGCCCTCTGCTCAAAGTAAGCAAACAAAAAATGCAATTGCAATAAACGAACGTCTGCACTCTATAGTTCCTAGAAGAGTAATACTGAAATAACTACGTGATAAACGGAAGCAAAAAGAAAAATTACAGTTTTTACCATAGGTATCACATCTTCCTATGCTCAAATTCAAGACAGTTATTCTTGTTATTATAACTTACACATGCTACCCTACTACACCGTATCATGTGCAAATCTAAACTCATCGGTCTTCGTTTGGACCACGAGTACTCAAATGGTGCCTAATTCATCTCGGCTGTTTGATTATAAATTCGTCAAGCTAATTGCTCTGGTGAAGCATCTGGGAAAAACAGGCTTCAGAGACCTAACTGATCAAATGGTGTGATTACAGGGCTGTTATTACAGATAAAATACGACGGTTGTATGAGAACGGCAGTGGAATCCGATCAATTTTGTAACCTATGGTGTTTGAGTTCAAACAAAAGCTCAACTAAGAGGCGGCGCTTTCAACTTTCATTGATCAGAGAAATGTATCGTAAGATTGCAGAATCTCCGGGCACTAAAATTCACGGAGGCTTACTGCAGCGATTTGATTGAATTATCGTATATTTGCATAGGTAGAGACTTCATTGAACACTGCGCACTGCTTTGTGTAGCCGTATTCGTTTCTAATAATCGTGCTTACTTTATTCGGCACGTTCATCACTTGAGAAAACTAACGGTGGGAAAACACAAGGCCTTACAGGCACTCGAAAACGGATTAGCTCACTAATTCAAGTACTTTGGGATGTAAAGTAACCTTGAAAGTTAGGAGTTGATCTTGATGAATATGTGCAGGTACACAAAGACGATCCCGCTAGCTCAATGCGCTGCTCGTCAATCTCAGAATACTGTAATCTGGTCCGCTATTATAGACATGTAATATCTTACAACGAAATCCAATGAACTTTCTTGTTAATTGGAGATGTTATTAAGAGTCTTCTCGTGTTAATACATACATGTCTCAAATCAAAGCATAAAATGAAGTAGTAGAATAACATAACAAGTACTTATAATTATTATAGTTGTCAAGTTTCCTTCAACTGGAGACAAAAATTTGAAATCCTAGTACGAGGTTGCGACAATAAATGAATTCCATTAATCTCTATGCGTGACGAATAAATCCGTGTCCCATCAACGCACCGAGAAGAACTGATTAAATATTTCGTCTCCATTCTGAAATGAGCAAGAACGCCACTAGGTGAAGAAACCATTAACAGCTCCGGGCTTTGTGCGCCGATGGAGCCAAAACAATGGCCGAATTTTCGTCAACGAAAGAACAAAGAGGCTCGAGTTTAGAAAATAACTTCCAGGAAACTCACAATTGGCTCGCACGGTTTCGGGGGCAATTTCCTGCTGTGGAGGTCTGGGCTTTGTGGCCATAATGATGGTGCTCGGCTTGCTCTTGCCCTTCTCGTGTATAGCTCGAATTTGGATTGTATAATTCAATTCGGGCTTGAGATTTTCTAAGTTGAAGACTGGCTCGTGCCAAGTAGCTTGATACTTGAGATCGTTGTTCTCACTCTCACGAACCTGCGACAAAATCATCCATGAGACATGTGACAAGATTCGGTTTCATCAGTTCCTTCCCTGCAAACCATATATTTTTTGAAGTTACACACACTAAATCTACACTAACTTATATTAAGAAAAGTCACAAAGTATGCAACTAATTTGGTTTTATGTTATTTACTGAATATTGAAATATTTATCCGCATACGCTGAATACATTCACGCAGGGTGAAAAGCCGTGTACAGTATCTTCTAAAGCTGGAGTTTCAGATCTTTTTACGCCTTTGAAATCCTTCGAAATGGTTTTTGATTGCTTCTTTAAAAAGAGTTGGAGAATGCAATTACTCAACATTAGTATAGTTTGTGATAATCACAGTGCTTCCAATTCCATAAGCTTTCTCAATTATCTATGGGAATAGATACCATAAGATGTAAGGTGCTATCTGAAGTTCGTTGATGAAGCAATATTGAGAAATGATGTGTTATAGTTGACTTGCTATCAGCGATTAATTAAATTATCAAAAACAGCATTTGAGCTTATTCCATGAGGGAGTGAATGTCTGCAAAAAATGTTATCGTCAATATTAAATTAAAGAGGGATAGCATTAATTTGTTTTCGCTTTGTGAACGAAGCCCATTTTGTAAACTTTTACAATCTTAATTCCTTTCCATGAAAGCAGTGGGTCATGAAACTAACTGAATTTTTGAACCATAATTCAGTTCTATGGAACAACAAAAAGTATAAGACACCGTGCATGAAAACTAACCTCTACATCTTTCCATGTAGGAATTGACAACCAAGCAAAAAATATTAAAAAATTTTACTAAATTCGTAGATGACACACATTATATTTATCCCAAGCAGTGTGTAATAAGTTTTATTTCATAAAGATGAAGCAAAATTGATTTTATTCAGAGTAAATGAAGGTCTTAAGAATTAAATCTAACTCAAGTTGAAAAAGTTACCGTTCACCCTTCTAAAAATACTTGAATTTGTTGAGTACGCCAATTTTGAAAAAAAGTGGATCCAACGATCAAAAGTTTTTGTTTTCTTCCTGTATTTTCAATTAAAATTGATCTGTTATCAATGAGATGATTGCACAGTGTGTGATTGGGGTATAGGCGATTCTCTTATTAGCGTACAAGATTGAGTTTTGTAATATTCCGATATTAGATATTCAAGGAAGAAAATCTTAAGATTTGAATTTGTGTTAAAATTTGTAATATTCAATGCTATTTATACAATTACAATTACTTCACATCATTAATATTTATATAATATAATTTGTACCAATTACAAAATTATTACATGTGTAAACACAGTTATGAAAATGTAATAAAATAATTTGTATCACATTTGTAAACACAATTTTAACGTCAAATTTCGTCGAGCGTAGATTCTGATTTAAAAGGAATTTGTTACGCTATGAGAGTGGAGAACAATCACTGTCAAGAACAATTACTCTCTTATTTCAACGTTAAGAAAAAGATTTCAACTTTGCGACTAAGGAGAATCAGCTGTCTCAAAAACGACAGCGTCAAATTTTACTTGAATAAAAACGCATCATGTGCTCCCAAAATTTCCCTCCATTTTTCCCACAGAATCATTGTGTCCTCCAATTACAACCACAATGCAATACCGAACTACAGTATGTAAAAATGTTCAACTTGAAGGTAGTATATATTTACTCTTCTCAATGGCACCTGTTGGAGAATCATCGTCCAATACCTGGAGCTGTTCTTGGGTTTGATGAATTTTATTTGCTGAGCAATTGTGTGGTGAGACAGAGTCTCGTCCTGGTAAGGCGTGAGGTCAATGAAGAGAATACGCGCAGCTGTGCATGTGGAACCCTCTTCTTTGCCAATCAAGTGTTCACTTCTGAACCTGTTACACCTATGTGCTATTTTGTCCATGGATTAATTCCCTCGGCACATTGTCCCTTAATAAACATGTCATTACAATACCATCGACGGTCATCAACGCTAGCTGCAGTTGTAAATCATGCAGTGATCGCTTACATTGCTTTCTTGTTCAATGTTGGTCGACAAAGAATGCTTTAGCGACTTGTCCATCGGGTCACTCGATTTCTTTCGTTAAACACTTTTGTTTGTGGAATATATGACAGGATTCTTTACAGAGACGGTACTAATATACCAAAGATACATCTAATGATTACAATGAGAAATTTTATAAATTATGTTGTTCCTATTATATTATAAGAAACAAATTCAAATATACGTATATTTTTCACGTCAGATTCTAAGCCATCCAAGAGTTAGTATTGGCAGTGGTTTTTTCAAAGAATTTTAAGAATTCGTGAAAAAAGATTTGGACTATTTTAAAGTTAAACATTATTATTTTACACACTCGCAGTGCCAATAATACCTCAGTAGATATTGCAGCTTTGTTTTAGCGGGAAAGAAGCTCCGTGGTCGCATGTACAAAGTACAGATCGATCACGACAGCTTGAGAATCACTGCCCTCCTGACACCCAACAGGAGCAATTATCTACGCGTCAATAACATCAGCGATGCTTGGCATTGCATCACGATCCATCATCTTGAGACTGAATGCATAAATTAATTCCATCTTTTGTTACAGAGCCAACTCAGAAAACTAGAGTGATAAGCTGGCTTGAATTCTTAGCGTGGCTAGAAATCTAAGCTCATTTTCAAATTTAAGAATAGTTAAATTCTCGTGAGGAATGTAGCTAACTGATCTAAGGGATTAATGTAGCGTGCAATGAAACGATAGTTTAATGATGCTTATAATTACAATTTCCGTATGAATATTTTACGAAGACTGATAATTCAGCTTCTGGTGTAACTGTGTAATGAGTCATGGTTTGTGATAACCATATGTTGGCGTGCAGTCAAAATCCTTTGAAACGAAATGAGATCATACAAACTGGGTAAAACTTCATCACTTTTGAAAAATGAATGCATAGATTTACAAAAACTTTTTGCTGGGTCTCAAAAAAAGCTGCACAAAATTGCCATAATTGTTTCAAGATATCAGTTTAAAGTGGTCTACAACAAATTAATGCAACTGTAAATTTTCACAGACTATAAGAATCACTCATAGCATTAGGCTTCCTCAGAGCTGAATTGGTTGATTTTAAAACGCATTCATGACAATTAATGTCCGTGCAATAAAATATTGGTTTCCAATAATTAAAAAGTTAAAATAAAACACAAAATTTTGAACTTTGTTGAGATCTCTCTACCCGTCTACGTGACGCTCATAAGGCTCTGTCCATGATTACCTCGATGATGAACTTGAGAGGCAGTCCACCAGAGCTGCCAGGCGTGCACTCCACCACGGCCGAGAAGGAGGTGACGGACCTTGCGGCGCAGTTGGTCACCCTCGACGGCGGCACTGTGGCGACGCGAGCAACATTTTTGGGGCCGCAGTAGGTTTCTTCCTCGAATTTACCCGAACAATTAAGGTGTTCGGAAAGTCATTAAAAACTTTGTTGAGGATGGTTATTCAGTTTAATTGAAATAAGTAGTTGATTGCAGAAAAAAAGAGTATAAACGTTATTGAGACTCGGGTTAGCCTCTTTCAACATCGATCATACAAGTTGTCGTAGTTGAATGCTGTATTTTATACTGAAATATGCCTGTCAATGAAAATACAAATGTACAGTGGCATTTGATTAACCTTACAGTCCTTGCATTTACAGGAATGACCATAGAATTTGGGCTTGATGGTCGGCCGGTGTGGTCCTAAAAGTGTTCAAATAAAATTTGTTGTACTGAAGGTTTGTGGCTGCCATAGACACGGATCCGTGCCAGATATTTCCATACTTGAACACAGGACTGAAAAACTATTTCCAAAAAAAGGAATAAGATCGTAATTATGTTCTGACGAGTTCTTTTCAGTCAATAAGTTCGTAGTACGGGGATCCCTTGAAAGAACACAAGCCCACGTCGGGGGTTTGCTTCGCAACTTTTGTCTGACAGCGACAGAGCACCGAGTGCAAGATGTGTTTGGAAATATGAGAACCAATTCGCAAAGATTTGTTTGAATTAATTGAAGCATTATAGTCCCCTACATGTCATTTCGTGTTTACGGTCATTGTTATTCTAAGATTCCCAGTGCTGAAGGTACACATAGAGCTGTTTGCCGAATCTCTTCACTTCTCAATAGCTTTTGAGAAATTGAATTTGGTACAGAAACAATCACATTACAATAATTGCGCAGAAAATAATTTTTATTTTGCTAATTTGTGTTAATATTTTTCTATTGGTATGCTAAAATTCTTTAGACTACTGAGTTTTATGAGTGTTGTATTTGGTCTGTATAAAAAAAAAAAAATAGATTTATAGTCTTCATTTGGTCTTCTAGGGAAGTTTAAATTTCTCAAGAATTACGTCATTAGAATAACAAAGTCTACCTTATAGTTTAGGTCACAGTTTTGCTTAAATTTCAGCTATTCCAGTTTGTAAGTCAATGAAGTATACATTTAAGCTGGATAAATTACAGAAAGATTGCTCTAAGTTCACAAGTTTCTTGATATCAATATGATCAAATTCCTATCGGGAAGATTGGAGTGTTCAATGAAAAGTCGTTTCGATTTGTCGACAGCATTTTCAAGTTTAAGAAGATTTTGTTTGTCCAATTCCCAAACTGCTTTATGAGTGATCTTCAGTTGCCTCATTCTATAAATGGTAACACATGTTGATGGTATAAGCCTTAATCAACAATTTGTCGAATAATGCATGTATCGTATTATGCGATGAAAACCACTAAAAGCAGTCAAATGCTGCTTTTAGTAAACAACCACTGCTCAAATTAAGGAAATAAAAACACCAAGAGCTGCAACCTACACCAAAACCATTCTCTAAGATCATTACATAAAAGGAGTATTACAGATCACCAGTCAATAAGCGTCTCCGTTATTCATCGCTATTGTTGATCATCTGTTCATCTTGATACCATGATAGCGGTATTAAATGAATTACAACTATGAAATGATAAAAGATTTACCTTTAAAAACACTCAGCTATAAGGACAGAAGAATACTTTCAGTCAAATCAAGCATTTTGCGCTTTAAAATTGCTCAAGTGCATCTTTCCGGGCATAATAAAGTGAAAATAAAACTGGTTATACATGGGAACCAAAAATCGAAACAAAATAATGAGAAATACAATTCAGCATTTAAATATTTGAATTCATTGCACACATCAGAAGTGCGAGTCAGCGATCGACAGCAAAACAGCATTATTCTGCTTGGCTCTCAGATTTTGTTTCTTTACTGAAGTCTATGTAAATATGGAATTAATACTCACCAACTTTGGAAATGAGGAAGACGCAGGGCTGAGAAGAAGCTCCAACAGAGTTGCTAGCCCAACACTCGACTCTGTGCTGTTCAGCAACCTCTTCATTTCCCCTTCTGAAGCGGTGATTCACGTACCGCCCTGAAAATCTTTCTCCCACAGCAAACCGTTCATAAGCAAATGAAGTTTCAGAGTTGCTTCCGACGTTCGCGCTTGGACTTTCATCACTGATGGGGCCAAACTGCAAGTCTCGTACGGCTATCTTCTTTGCTCCGGCTTTTTCTTCAAGATTCTCTTCCCGCGGCAGCTCCGTGATGATATTACTCCGGATTTTGTTTCGAAAAATTTGACGCGAGCCATTAGGACCGACACGAAAATTTCTATTCATATCACTACGATGCATCTCATTACGGGGGCTTAAGAGAATTCCTTTTTCGCTCACAATTCTGTTAAGGCTTGTTCCTTCTAGCAGAGAGCTCGTTTTTCTTTTAAAATGATTTGAAGAGATATTTCTCAAGGTAGCTCGGTAGGTATTGAATACATTGGAATTTTGTCTTGCATCTTTCACTAGTTTTAAAGAGTTAATAACCGGATGACTCACATTCCAGCGTGTAAATTTACCTTCTAGTGACATTTCATCAGAGGCAGCTCGTGGGTAACGTCTGTGATTCCGAGAATTATTAGCATTAGTCGTCGGGCTTGGAAAAACCTTTTCTATTTTATGTCCAATAAAGTCAGCCATTCTATTCTCCCGAGATAGCACTTTTCGAGCCAGCTCTGTCCACATCAATTCATCATCCAAATCAAAACCGTCAATGTCGTTCAGGTCACTCAAGTGAAATGGTTGAGAGTCTCTTGTCGCATCTTGTTGCCTCCGTATATTCTTTAGGGCAGTCTTCCAGCCGTCGCGTTTCGATTTTCCGGCGTTGGAGGCCAACATTTCATTGAGGGCCGGACCTAGTTGCTGATGCTTGTAGGTTGCCTTGTATCCTGGGGGCCTCAAATCCAGGTATTCTCCAGGATACGTGTCAGGAGAACTAATGGCATCCTTCTGCTGCTGAGGCTGCCGCTTATTTTTGAGAGCATCTCTGATTCTTGCCGAGAGAAATGAATACGAATGGTTGCTGATTGTGAACCAGCCAGTGGAAGAAAGACCTGAGTCTTGGTGGTGAATTTTCTGGCGATTTACCTGTAAAATAATATACATGATTAAATATGTTTTACAGAATGAGAAAAACGTTACTGACGAGATGAAAGAATTGTGTAAATTTTTCACTAAAATTAGTTCTTAGCGACCTCCGTTCACTCCGTTTCAGTCAACTCGGGCTGCAAGATTTTCCATTTAAATTTGTAATTTATACAAGAGAATGTTTCTGAATTCATACAAACCCAGTTTATGGATTTTTGCTGAGTTGCGCCATATTTTTAGCTTTAGTGACGTAAAGCTTCTTCTGAAATTGCTGTAATTTTTCATAGCAAGCTTGCATGACATGTAGTAAACGAACAAACCTGTTATGGGAGGCTGCTGCAGTTCCTCAAAGAGCAGTTCAGTATTACGAGCATTATTTTACCATAAGTAACGGGAATGGAGTTCGCTATTAAACGCATTAAAGCACGCTGCTGCTTCAAATGGGACTAGATGATCAATTGATGTTTTTATTTTTGTAGTCAGTTTTAGGAGGAAACTGTTACCTACGAACTTTCAAATTTTTCAGTCATAACAAACTTGGGAAATGTGTCATCGACGTAGGAAGCAACCTTACTTAGAGGCAATCAGTTTCTTAAAAAATACGTAAAAATCCTGAACTATAATTATTTCAGGAGGGCAAGTTTCACGAAGCTACGAGAGCTGTGCGTGTTGAAAGTTTTCAAGAAGCGCGTATTAAGTTCTGCACCGCCCTACGTGCTGCCCTGCTCACTCCTGGAGCGCCTATACTCCACGCCTGCCCGCGGTGAGTGGCAGGGCAAGTTTTCAAATTAAAGGCCCAACTTTTTAGTTGCCATTTAATACGTACACACAGAATTCCAGTGCTTAGCCCAAGGTATCTCAATTTTATTACTTGAGATTCGCTTATAAACTGGAGTTTTCTAGTTCCTCTGAATTGTGGTGTATTAACACACATTATTTTGAAGTTCATCCGTGTTTATATTAAAGAGAATTTCTTACCAGATAAAAATGTTTTGCGGTGAACCATCGTATCCTGGTATTTGACTTCAAAATTTTCATTTCATGCGGTGACTCTCGTAAACGTAGTCGTGGAATGACACTCATTCCCTCTTTTTATTAACAACGATCCCAAGTGCATGCAAAGCGACAGAATTAATGAGTGGAAGAAGAAAAAATTTAATTTTAAGACATTTGAAGCTCATTGGTGCTCATTAGTTTTTCATGTTAATGTAAATTTTTTACCTAAATACTAAAGCAGAACATGTTCGACTGCATTTTGCTATAATGTATTGATAGATGGCAAATGTTGTTAAATTTTTTTTAATAAATGCTAGAATGTGATGCTTCAAACACACAATTCATTCATTAGAGCGCAGATAACTTAATATAATGAGCCTTTTAGCTAATGCAACAGTAAGTGGACATCGAAATTGTTCCTTGCTAATTCCTCCTGCTGTTGTTCATTTGATAATTCGGAAAACAGGAAGCATAAAATCATTCTGGCAGATACTGGGTGTTAGACAGCATCAACAGCCAAACAAGTGGAAGAGTTGTCAATTTAAACAGTAATTTGGGAACATTTTGGTTGGTCGTGGAATTTATGTGGTCTGAGAGTTGAAATTTGGAGAAAATTTTACTTTGCCTTAATTAAACATTGATGAACATGCCCTAAAGTGTGTTGTTAAGGATGCCTTCGCGTTAAAAGAACTTACTTATTGTTATTCATGATCGCTAAATTCATGTGAAATTTGGTGAAAACTTGACGAAACCCCTTTAATGAGTAATTCTGGTGAGTTTCTTTGAGTATAGGAGAATTTAAGTCTGGTAAAATGAAACGCAGCAATCTGTGTAATGACAACGAAAATGAATATTATGATGAACATCATAACAGAGTACTGTTACTAGTAATGCTCAGAGTTAGGCAGGTTTAAAAAGCCTGGTTTTTAATATTAAACACTATTCTCACACGTATTCATTTCGACCCATAATTTGCTTTTCTCATGTTCAGTTTCGAGCGTTGAGCACTAGACCGTCTTAAGTTTACTATTCATTGTACAATTTGAGCCTATGCTATGATATGTGCAGCAGAAAAGACTGTCCACGTTTTTTACAATCCCTCACCACTCAATAAATAAGCACGAATGATTTACTTGAAGAATGTTCATAGAGTTAAAAAAATATTTTAGAACATAAATAAATTTTCTCATTGGTTTCTGCAAGATAAATTAAATACAAATGTTTAGATATTGATTGAAATATTGTGAAGTTTCCATTAGATCCTAGAAATTTGACACAACAAGATTATTCATTCAAATTTACTACTGAAAATGACTTAAATTGGGCGGCATTCAGCATGCTAAATTTTTTTCGCGAGATAAAAGATGAGACTCTAGTGGATACACAGTTTCGCTCATCAATAAGTTTCGAACAAAAACTTGTCAGTTGCCCTCTTATAAATGATGTATTCATTTCACGTAAACAAAAGCGTGAATTAAAGTTGTTTTCTTTACTGCTCTTAAAAAGAATTTGAGACAAGCAGAACTTGAACACAATAATATCATAGCCGTCAGAATAATCAGAAATAGTAGTCACTCCTAAGGTCAAGAAGATGAGTACAGTTGCCAGAATATTCTGGCCAAATGAATCGATGCCTAGACACCTTAAAATAGAGATTTATATCTTCTGAAGATTTTCCAATGAGCCATAGCAGATTCTGAGTCGTTAATAAGAGCGGCCGTTGTTCTAGAAGTCTTAAATGTCACGACTGTTGAAGGTTTCGGAAAGAGAGCTCGTTCAGTGTTTTAGATTTTGAGAATCTCACGTATACGAAAGCACGAAGTCGTCACCACACTAACTAAAGAGTGCAAGATCCAAATGCAATGAGCGAAGGAGCACGTGACGTCAAGTAAAAATTGGATGAATATTTTACTCTCTGATGGAACAAAGTTCAATCTGGGTAGACCAGCAAATTATCCACTGGAATAATTTGCTGAAGCATGCATGGCCAGCACTTTCAGATCTCTTTTTAGGAGAGAACCTTTCATGAATGACTTCACTGAATGTAATGAGGCAGATAGATTGTGTTTAAAGTGTATTTTTCTACATAGTTTTTAATGTTGTCAATCTCGGGACGTTGGTTCCACTATTCGTACCTTAGTAACTCGAGTCGCTGAGCACTCTCTTCGTTGAGGTTACAAAACAAAAATATTTTGTGATATGAGCAAATTTCAGCAAGGTGTGTGAACCGTTAAGATTAGATCGCATAAATCAAACTAAAGACAAATTTAGAACTTCTCAAGAAAAATCCGCGTATAAATTGTGAGTAATTTGCCGATAAGCAATCACTGTTAAATTTTTGAGAAAGTATAAGGATAACTACAACAATCGCCCATGACATTTTGAGAAATGTTAGAAAATGAACCAGTTCAACGGTACATGGACGTGCAGGGACCTGAGAACAATGTTATTAAACATTGAATAATTCATTGCTATGCTTTCAATCTCTGGTTTTTTTTTCAACCTTACTTTAGAGGGACATTTCTTACATTTATATCTTCCCTAAAAACTAAACAAATTTCTAAATCTTTTATTATTTTTTCATAGTGAAAAGTTGACTGCATTAGCCTTTATGCCAAATTTGATATAAATGAGAAAAATGAAGTAGACCCTTAATCAGTGCATAGAAGTAACGAAAAAATTCACAAATCTTGTAAACAAATATTCACTACCTAAATGAGACAGAACAGCGTATACTATAAAGCAAACTACAAGTTTTATACGAGTATTACCCAACTTGTACCTACGATGCCAGTTCATTTCTTTCGCAGCTGTGCATCAATGATGTGTTAAGTTCATTGCCTATTGTTTAGTGTATTTTAGAATTTTGTTAAGTGCAAACACGTTCAGACAATGTCCTAATATGAAAATTTTGAGTTTTCATAACTCTGCGTCACATTTATTATTAGAATCGAAAACGTTACGATAATTTCCTAGTAAAGGCGTAGAAGACTCAACTTGTAAGAACTCCTTTTTTGATATGCCCACGATTTAGTTCACTAGCGCACGCTTACACATAAACGGCATACTATTGACTAAAAACTTTGTTATCTGTAAAATTACAATTTCCTGTAAAGGTACTCTTTCTGAAAATTGTAGAAGAGCGAGCTGGGAAGAAGATAATTCACTTTTTATGGGTACATTACTTGCATAATAAATTACCCTAATGTTGCCACCATAGATTAGCTGTTAATAGGCCCTTCGAGGAGAATTTGCAGCTTTCAACGTCATGCTAATTTTTATTCACGGAAGGGGCAATTTTAAAGGAGAATATAAGTGAAATTTTCAAGGAATATTGTTCGCAGAGAGCCGAAGCCTGCCGAGGGGCAGATTTGCTCACGAAACGTCAGCTTGAACAAACATGTCTCAGAGCTCTCCTCGTATCCGTTCTGAGATGGACAATCTTCACTCAATGACATAAAGCTGCGTTTATTGCTTGGCTCATCAAAATTCTACTTGCCAATTCTATAGCCAAAGACATGGGAAGAAAAAACTAGTTTAAAAAAATCAGTTTGGAATTACGAGATATCAAGGGAAGCAATTATTTGAATTAAATCTTCAATTGAATCGAATGTCATGAGAAATTAGGCATAGTATCTAACCATTGAGTAAAGAAATCATTCAGATGACGCTTTTTAATGTTGCCGACGAAAGATAGAGTGCGTGTGAATTTAGAGATGAGCCGGAGGTCATTGAAAAACAACAAGCAGAAGTAATGACGCCAATACGAGTCTGGCAGAGGAAAACGTTACATACTTAGCAACTGATCCCACATCAGATTTCACCAACACATTTACACGATCCTTAGAAAAAACTAAAGTTTCAGCGAATGATTCAATCAGAGAAATATGCTCGCAAGGGCCAACTGATGGCTTAAGGTGTGAAACTCAGGCGTCCGAGACGTTCATGGGGCTAGGGTTTGCATCCCGGGATACCGGACGATTTAGG
The DNA here is from genome assembly GCA_014220935.1 of Platorchestia sp. MABIK. Lineage (NCBI taxonomy): Eukaryota > Metazoa > Arthropoda > Malacostraca > Amphipoda > Talitridae > Platorchestia > Platorchestia sp. MABIK. The sequence goes on along the minus strand of JACJUY010001436.1, from coordinate 97,202 downwards.
GCTAAAATTTCCCGGTCCGGGAATTCTTTTTTCCCCTGGAATTCCCGGCATTCTAAACAGTGTATATGTTTCAAAATATGAACGAGAAAATTACTTAAAATCATTCTGTTTAATATGATTAATCAATTAGAAAGCTCAAGATAGGACTTTAGTGTTTTAACATTATGACAATTTACACAGTGTAGTCTAAACTATCTCTTAATATAGTTCAACTAGTGCATCAGAATATAATTTGTGGTTTGGTTTTGCAGGTAATAAAGAATAGACTGTAATAGCTACGATGTCAATGACCGATGTTGTAGAAACGAAAACCTTGAGTGGCGATACTACAGTATGTTAAAGATGCAACTAGAGAAAGTGTGAAGAGTATAAAGTGGGACAAGAGTTTACTTTACAGAGGCTGGTCCACCAGTGGTTTGTTACATCACCTAAAGAGTAAACACAACATAGTGAAGCCTGAAGCTGTATACCCAGTTGCGTTAACTAATACCTCAGAAGACAGAATTCGTAGTGGAACAAAGCGCCCTCATGCCAGGAAGAGCAGTAGTGAAAGCACTAAAGCTTAACAAACAAAAATAACAAGTTTCGTAAAGGTGCATCAAAGTACTCCGGAAGAACAAGTGGCCAAGCTTGTAGCAGTTGATGGTGTGTCAGTAAATACAGTTACAAAGCGTGAATTCACTAGAGAATCCTTCTCAGATAAAGGTTTTTCGCTCCCTAAATCGCAAAATACTGTGATGGGCATGGGTAACAAATTACAATAGCATAAATGTAAAAACATGAAGAAATCCCGGAATCCCGGAATTCCAGAGATTGTCTTCCTAAAATCTCGTGATTTTCATTTTGTCCCGGGATTGCAAACCCTGGTGGGGACGCACAAATTTCTCATGGGAAAAAGGGAAAATAATCCCTTCCGACAACCTCACTGACCAACTGTTGCAAATTTATTTTCAATAGATAGCAGCGTACTGATAGTATTAATTATTCACGAAAGAACAAAAACAACAGTAGGTGTTATGCTAAAAATAGTAATTTATTCATGCTGTATTGAATATTTTATTCATGTTTAAGTATTGCGTCGGTGTAACAGTTTTTATTTCTGAGATCGTATTAGCTGACAGAAATGATTACACAAGAAAAAACAATGAACGGATAAATTCATACACAGGCGAGGTGAAAGAAGTCATTATTTCAAAAGTCTGATGATGCTTAATGCCTGAGATAAAAAAAGGAATTCTGATTTGAAAAGTATTGTGGTCGGGAAATTTTTTGAGACAGCATGAATCCCTCTGAAGAAAAAAATCCAATGCTGAATAAAACTTTTACTTTTTTCTCGAAAATATTCCAATCAGTAGAGCCTTTGAGTTTATTCTAAATACGTACGCTTTTGTCAAATCATACTAGCTTCCTAAGACTATAAGGGCTGGCTTTCCTTTTGAATCACTGTGAGCCACGCAATCAATTACCCTTTTAAGAGAAGTTCAACTATCAAAAGTCAAGCTTTCATTCATAGTGCGTTTATATTGCTGCCTTGGAAGAAAGTTTTTGCTCTCTTTTTCAACAAGCTGGTCGCACCTGAATCCCTTCACATTAATATCATCGAAAAACTCTTCGACAGATTTTTCACTACAAATTTCATTTGAGATACTTCAAACAGCTGTGCGATCCGATAAACATATTTTTACAACAGAATCGGAATTTTTACTAAAACCGCACGGAAATTCGTAAGAGTGTCCTGGCATTCAAGCTGATCAAATGTGCTTACAATTCTCATCGCTTATGCGTAGGGTTTTCCTAACACATAATCATGTGTGTGTAACACGTGCATGTGTGTTTCGTGTATAATACATGCATCGTAAGTTCAGTGGAATTGAGTGAAAATGTGGTTCATGGAACTCAGTTTAAATTAAATACATCACATCATGAGAGTGAAGTGAATTCAGGGAGGATATTATTTTCCCCCTTCATCCATGTTACAAAAATAGGCGCATGCAACCTCATCCTTTGGCATGAGAATTACTGTAGCGTCAAGGTCTGAGGGATCAAGAATTTTCAGGGGTACCGCTAATTTTTACTTTATCATATTTCACGTACACTGAAATTTGCCCTAGGCTTCAAGTGGGTGCTAAATGTGTTGAGAATTGTCAACCTATTTCCACAAGAGGAATGTTTCGGAATTAAAAAGTGCGAACACTAGCAGCATTCGGTTGACTAAAGCCATTAGAACGAAATTGGTTATTTGCGTATTTCCGTTGTCTATCACAGGGCAGAGATCCACGACAGAATTCACCGGAAAATCAGTGAGGGAAATAGAGAAAAAGAAAAACTAGGTAAATAAATCTATTTAAACAGGTTAACAAATTCTGGATAACGGTAGGTTTTCTGTTTATAAAATCATCTTATAAAGAATTTTCTATCGCATCTAACGATATAATTGGCTCACAAGTACGTACATTGGTTCGTCTTTTAGACGAGGTAGAAGACGAGCACTAGCGTGACCTTGGCGCGCCAATAGATGAGTGATCTCCCCCTTCCCTCCCTTATTACGAGTCAATTTTGGGCGTTCCTCCACGGGAATAGCAAGAGAGTTCATTCATGGCCTTGCTTGAAATACTTTCGTACTCAAACGAATCTTCTAACCCTCAATGATAATTATAATGATGCAACTGAGTGTCTGTATTGAGTTCGGCTGCTCTGAGTTATCAGCTAATTAGCTTGTTTTGTAGACATATAATCGCCTCCCGCAGTTTTGAAAGTACAGGAATGGCAAACATATCAATCGAAAGGGCTTAAAAAGAGCCACAATGCCATAGAGTTGATTTAAAAAAAATTAGTTTGTAATTAGGAAAAAAATATTTAAAAAAAACCGCTGTTCTGAAACTTACATTTATTGTCTCTGATATGAATCCGTTCAAACAGTTTTGAAGGTACAGGAATGGCTAATATATCAATCGATAGAACTCAAATAGAGCTACAAAAGCAGTGGAGTTTATTTTTAAAAAAATTCATGAATTTTGGAAGAAAGAAAAAACAAGTTTTAGAAAAACGGGTCTCATGAAAATTTGCTTTTTTGACTTTGAATTGATTCTTCTCCCACAGTGTGAAGGTACAGGAATGGTAGATATATCAATCGGAAGTGGTTGAAACATTCTAGAGAGGCGGTGCAAAAGTTTTTTTAATTACAATTCATGTTGAAAATTATAAGTAAAATAATTCGAAAAGCGAAAACAGTGGTCGGTTTTTGACGAAAAAATTCTTAAAATTAAAAATGAAACTATCGAAAAATTTTTCACCGTATCTTTAGACAAGACAATCAGCTATCTAGAAAACATTTTTCCAGTTCTGTAACTTCAAAATTGTAGGAGATAATCATTTTCCACAACACCCATTTATTCGTAGTAAAAAAATATATTTCTTATAAATTTCCAAAAAAACACACGAGTCAATCAATAGTCCCATCATTCTACACCTATGGTGAAAATCTAAAAAAATCCATCAAGAAATTACTGGCTTTTTTGAACCCGAACCGTCCCCTCAAAGGATGTATGTATTGGCATGCTAAATTAAATCTTGAAAAAATATACATTCAAAGTATGATTATGATTTAGGTGTTTCTTAGAAGTTCAACTAAAAATTTTATAAATACTTTCTGAAGCATGTGAATCATTGTAAATTATTGATATGGATGTATTTTAACTGAAATGGAGAATTAAACACACAGTAGCATTTGAAAGGCATAAACCGTCATTACCTAAATGCAGCTTTGCATAATATGAAACGAGTTGATTGAGGAGTTAAAACCCTGGTACTTATGTCTTTCTTCTTGGAAATTCAAACTGGGGAACTGTTTCTGGAATGCACGATTGGAAAAGAATATTTCTTTGTTCACAATTCAATCCATGTTTTATTCATATCACAGATGACGCATAAAAAATGTTTCACCAAAAGATTTCTCGGATTAGATTCGAAATCTCATCGATGCACGATAGGTTTCTTTGTTTTCCCCGTAACACAAAGAAATTGACTTATCATTGGAAATTCTGAATTTTACAGCCACCACTGTCCGAATTCCTTCGTACAGTAAAGGCTCCAAATGCGAGGAGAATTGTCAATTAAATTTCGCGTTTATCAGAAAAGGAAGCCCATAGTAGTACAAGGGTTGTGGCGACAACATAGGATAAATCGAACCAATCAGAAAAATAAGCATTAACGCTTGATGTACCTAACATCATGGACTTATTCATTTTGTGACAACTGTTCTTTGTATAACAGTCAATTAGTACAAATATTTCACTGATGACAGAATTGAATTAAAACTGATTTACATACCTGCTGTAATATCATGCACGAACACGTCAGAATTTGCTAGAGTTAATTAGTTATATTCCATAAATCATATACTCTTGATTGAGCGTATTCTATTTTTTCTTCATGTCTGAAAATTTTGAATGTGATTTGTTAATTTTTCTGATCATTTTTTCTTGATTGGGAGAATCATCAAGCAATTTTTTTATGGTAGAAAAGCAATGTTTGAATGATAGAAGTGCATTTTAATATACAATACATACACGATTTGACAATTCTGTTGCCATCGATTGACCATCGAAAATATGATTCATTTTAAACCTATGTGAAATAAAATACGAGTACATTTCAGATAATAAAACTCAAAAAATTCTTTTGAATGTTTACAATTTACCAACAAATACTGAAGATTTAATTGCAATTTTTACGAATAATATTGTTACACCACCAAAGTCACAACAAGCCTTCTTACTACAAATATGATAGAATTCGATCTCAAAACAGTATGAACTCCTTTGGAATGAAGGCTTGTAATTCGACATCGCTTTAGAAGTAGCTATTTCTCACGGAGTAAACGCCGCGAGAAATAGCTCTGGGTTCTTTATTAAATGGTTCATAAAAATCGGCTAATTGTTGAAATCTGTTTTTGGACATGTACAATAATTTTCTCCTGCAATATTTCACAATATGGTGATTTAACATAGCTGTTCATTCTCTCACGCTAAACATCTATTCGATCAGTCTAGTGAACGTTAGAGTAAAGTGTTCCAGACTGGATGATATTGCAAACGTGGAACAAAGCTTTCATAATCCCTAAAAATAACTAAACTTAAGTCGGTTCAACTAGTAGTTATACCTCAGCTGGCTTACTGAGATGGTTCTAAGGAATGATTTTGCTTATTTCTAGGAGAAATAAATTGTTCAAATTGTTTGATCATTTTCGTAGATCTAGTATTGCATTTTATTACAATAGCATGAACTGAAAATTAAAGGGCTGAAAGGATGTTAGTTCAACAACGTTTTCTCATTTTATGTATCACAACTGTAGATGTAAAAAAGACAGAATGCCTTCATAAGAACAACCTTGCCACCAGCGAAATATAATTCTAATCTCTAGAGCGATTTCCCACATAATAATTAGTATCGTTCTGATAATAAGAGCAGAAATTTAGCATTGCGTGCTATAGTGCACTTTAGCCGTCAGTGACAGAGCTATACAGACTCGGCTCAGAGCTTTAAGCGAAGCTGAACTTTAGAAGCATGACCTTTAGTAACATCTTATTCCATTAATCAATCGAATCAAAATCGTGAAATCGCGGTAAGTTATGTAACACAAATAATTCCTGTCAAAACTAGCTCTGTAGTTTCTGCGGAGTTCCCATGCTGACTGGGAAGCTCATGCTCTGAAAAACAGTTTGTGAGAGAACGTACTGAAAATTGTGATTCGTGTAACGTTTAGCACGTTGTCAGTTTTTAGTCCAGTCAATAAACAGGCAAATGAGGTTTAGACGATGACTGTTGAATTTAAATAAAGTCGTGTTGCGCATTTGCGCACGATTGAGAACCGGAAATAAAGTTTAATGATCGCTGGACCACAACAATGACCAAACAGGAAAATAAAAATATGGGTGAAATAATTACATCATGCCATAAAACACAATAAATAAGAAAAATTGAATTTAAATTAAAAAATTGTTGTGTTGTGTTCTATATATATGTTGAACTATTGTCGGCAGAGGCCATCAACCGGGCTACAATTAACTTCCATTACATTCCATCTGGACTTCCATGCCATATCTGGACTCGTTGATCTGTACGCATGAACTATAAAAGATGTGGCTGTTAAAATCTGCTTTGTAGTGTTTGATTATCATCGACAAACGTTCTCAGCTCTACTTAATGTTCCTTGCCTCTAACGAGAAGCTGTAAAGATAAGATAATGGGATGCAAACAGTCGCGGACTGAACAATGAAGACTTTCCTTATGAAATTAGTACACGATTGGGAACTTCCCTGCTCATTTACATTTAATTCCACTAGTTCACTTGCGCATGCGGATAAACTTTTTGAGCATAATCGAAACTTTTTAAATATCATCAAGCGAAAATTTTCTAAGCGCAGCGTTGGGCAACACATAATTTTTAGAAAGGAAAATCTTATAGGCGAAGCAAATTTACAATGAAAGAAATAGAGAAGAAGTACTTTAAAACATTTACTCTGAACGTTTCGAGTCTAGGCTCATTCTCATCAAAAAGTCCAAAAAATAAACTGATGAACAAGTTAGTACACCCAAAATTACAGAAGCGCAGAATATAAGCACGAAAAAACCAACAAACACTAAGTATAATAATAATTATTTATCGGTTGACTATTATCAGAGGGTGTGCACTCTGCATTTCGTAGAGAGATGGTTTGAGTTTATGAATGAATAATGACTCTAAAATACGTAGGTCTAAGGACAACGGAATCATCAATATAGCGCCTATAGAAAACTGGTTTGAATGAAGCCGGACACTGATTTAACTATTTCTGTTCATTGTGGCACATGAAAATGTTGGCGGAAGTAGAGCCTAAAGGGAGACCCATACCCAACCCTTCAATCTGTTTATTTATACAACCATTGAAAATAAAGAAGGAATTTCGCACACATAATTCTAAAAGAGACCTAAAATAATTTTTTGTTAAGCCTATGACTGAAGAGGACGGAACAGAAAACAGAATTTATGCAAATATCCATTGTTTCGTCAACAGGTACATTGGTAAAAAGATTCTCAACGTCAATGGAAGCCATAAAATGCTTTTCAGCATCAGGTTGATTAGATATAGTTTGTACAAAGTCATAAGAATTTTGAACTCTGAAATCATTAGGAGTTAAATGACTAAGCAACGGAATTAAAATTTCGATACATCATAGGAAGCGCAATTATAACCGGCGAAAATCGTTTTGAATGGTAACGTAGTCGCGAAGTTAGGTTTATGAATGTTTGGTAATCCATGGAGAATACCTGGGCCTGTGCCGGAACAAATTAGTTTTTTATAAATATGATTTTGCAATAAATTTAAGTTTTTGAGTTTGCGCAGAAAGTTATTTACTTTATCTTCTATTTTCAAAGAGCATTTTTGCATTGGCTCAGTTATTGGGAGGAATTTACTCGTTTCAGAAATAGTTGATTGCATGCGCTCAATATACCTAGTTTTGTTCAGAATTACGACGGCACGGCCTTTGTCAGGTTTTGTTACAATTACATTAGGATTGGTTGATAGTAGTTTCAGCTCAGAAATGTCGGTCTTCAAAAATATTGCTGAGAAAATTTTGAAAGGTTTGAAGCCATAAAAATATTTGAATGAAAGTTATTGTAATTGCTCAATGAAGTCGACAATTTTGGTCTGGTTAGGAAATATCTGCTGCATTGTTAACGCCAATTTTTCAAAGTTAAGTAAGTACTTGTAAAAATTAATCTTGTAAACGTGTAGACAAAAATCCAGACCAAATGCCAATAAGAACTTGAGACGGTTGCTTAACGGAAAGAACTATAATTATGCACAACTTTGTTTCGATCACAAGGCTGAAGTTGGTGTGAAATTCCTAAATTGAACAGTTTTCTATCGTGAGTTTTCTTAGGTTCTATTGCAAAATTTTTCATTTTATCTTTCACAACACGATAGATCGCAGCACGGGTCACTCCAGGAAAATCGTCTAAGATTCTGCTGCGGCATTCAGATAGATCTGTGGTTAACTTTGCCATGGTCTTCGACATATATAAACAGATTGAAGGGTTGGGTATGGGTCTCCCTTTAGGCCCTACTTTCGCCAACGTTTACATGTGCCACAATGAACAGAAATGTTTGAATCAGTGTCCGACTTCATTCAATCCAGTTTTCTATGGGCGCTGTATTGAGGATACCTTTGTCCTTTTCAAAAACAAATTTGATGCCCATTCTTTTCTTCAATATTTGAATTCCAGACATCGCAATATAAAATTCACTTTAGATCTGGAAAAAAATAACCAATTGAATTTTCTTGACATCAATGTTTACCGATCTGGTAATAAATTCATAACCTCAGTCTACAGAAACCCAACCTTCTCTGGGTTAGGTCTAAGTTACTTTAGTTTCTGTTGCAAGAGATTTAAACTTAATAGCATCTCAACCCTTATAATTCGCGCGTATAATATTTGTTTAAACTACGCTAACCTTCATAAAGAATTTGCTTTTTTGCAGTCTTATTTTACAACCAATGGTTATTCACATTCTGTTATTTTTTGTGCCATTAATAAGTTTCTGAATAGTAATTTTATTTCGAAATCTCGTGTTCATGCTCTAAACTATAGTTATTGTGAGATGCCATATTTTGGAAATAAATCGGAAAAGTTGAGGAAAGACCTTTTAATGCTTTTGACTAAATTTTTCCCAGAAATTTATTTTCGTGTTACTTCAGTTAACAAGCGTACCATTAGATCATTTTTTAGATTTGAAGATGTGCTTTCGACCGGCATGCGATCTTCCCTCGTCTATAATTTCAGTTGCGCGCATTGCACATCGCAGTATGTGGGTTCCACCCACAGAGCACTCTACGTCAGGGTTGCTGAACATGCAGGTCGAAGTCATCGTACAGGTCCCTTGCTTACCTCTCCTTCTCATTCTAGTATCCGAAAACATTGTAGTAATGATTCCTGTGAACAGATTATTGACATCAGCGAATTTAAAATATTAGATACTTGTACCGCCAACTTAGACCAACGTATTTTAGAGTCATTATTCATTCACGAACTCAAACCATCTCTCATCGAAATGGAGAGTGCATACCCTCTGATAATAGTCAACCGATAGATTATTCCTATTATTATTATACTTTTTGTTTATTTGTTTGTTTTTTCGTGCTTATTTCATTCGCTTCTGTAATTTTGAGTGTACTGACTTGCTTATCATTTTATTTGCAGACTTTTTGTTGAGAATGAGCCTAGGCTCGAAACGTTCAGAGTAAGTGTTTTAAAGTATTTCTTCTCTATTTCTTTCATTATTTTTAGAGGTCCAACTTACGGTCAATAATTCCTGGGTTGCATCGACATCACCGATGCACGGGAAAACCGACTTGAAGCATTATGTGTTGAAATTTTACTTCGTAAAAATCTGACTATTTTGTGAAAATAGAAACTCCTCTAACATGACATGTGACGTCGAATCCTGTTTAATGTGGGGAGGAGATAGCATCTCAGGAAAATTAAGGGAGGCAATAATTTCCGCTACTGGAAGTCGATACTACCGACTTTGTGATCCACTGCGCTCCATACCATGGAAATTTAATGACGGTATAACCTACAGACGTAAAGTATTTTTATTTCAATTATGACTTCACTGTGATGTACATTCGAATGTATAAATACCTGCAATACCTGCACGTTCCCACTTGAAACAGTGTAAAGATTATGGTCATGTTTGCACAACATCAATTTACCTCAAGCAGTTCACGTTGAAATAATTTGAGAGTTGTTCACAATGAAAACTTCCGATCATCTTCATCTGCGAGTAGAAAAAATTGACGATAAATATAACAGAAAAGTTATTTACATTGGCAGTTTCCCTGTAATACTCTTAGAATAATTACGAACGAATAATTACGAACGAATAATTACGAATTACGAATTAGAATTTACGAACTCAAATGAGGTCCCAACGAGAGTTTCTAAAATAGCAGCCGAGTGAGGGTTTTCACAGAAACTGCGACTGATTGCAACTAAATTTGACCTGAGGCGCATAACAGCTCTGTTTTATCTGTAAAGGTAGTAGAGTGACTGCTCACATTACGGATATGGAGAGTTACCTTTAATTTAAGTCTTAAAAAATCGTTTTGAAATATTCCATTTTATTAGATGATCACAGCAAGCGATAAACGCTTATAGATCATAAATATAAGTCAATTTATGTTACCAGTTTACCGAATGGAGGCTTGAATATTGAAATTGTTGATTTAAACAACAGCGTTGGATCTAACGTGACGCATGTTGGTTGCATTCGTTTAGCATTTCAGTGACGTATTAGCGCTCGCTTAGTCTGCGTTTCTAATCGAATTAGCTCAAAATTCTAAATGACATTAAAAATAAGCAGGCCCTGGAGCAGAATAGCGCATTGAGGCACATACGCGCAGGTCAGCGCAGTAACGTTTACGCGAGGGCAAATCGCAGCAGCATTTTGAACTCTGGCCGAAGTCGGAGCTGAGAAAAACTGCGCCTTTTCACGAACGATATTTGCGATGAAAACATCTATTATGGAAAAGTGGACATTTTTACGAAGCCAGTCGCCATTTTTGGACTTGCGCTGCGAGCCACATAAATGCGACATTGATTGACGGCAGCCAGCCGCAAATCACGAGAATCGTTTTTAATTGGACGTAACAGTTCTAAGTGACATATTTAATCCTGTGTAGGAAGGCAAACTCAGGGTTACAAATTGTGTTTCCTGTGTTAGGAATGAAGTTACGTTGAGATGTTATCTAGGAACCAAAATTGATCCCGGGCGTTGAACAATTTGTTCCTATAATGTTAAAAAAACATGCCCTTCATTATTCATACATAGTTTAAAACAATAAACAGAGAAAATTCAGCCAATATTCCTTAAAATGTTTAGGAATCCTATATATTTTCACATGTTTAACACGTTACTTGCGTATTGGGCCATAAGTGTACCAATAGTTTAATTGCTCATTCACGTTCGGGTATAAATGAACATTTCATCATTTTTGCGACCTGCGTAAAAAACTAATTGTAATAAGACTAGGTGAAATGTTATCGTGCAATTGCAGTTTTCAAATCTCTAATGAAGCGTAAAAATGTATTCTGGCAGTAAAGTCGATTTTCCAATTCTGCTACTTACAACCTAACCAATCCAACCGTTAACAACCGCGGAAACACGGTGAACGTATTAACGTAAATGCACAACTACATCAGGAGTAGTGCACAAATCCATATTATAATAAGAGCCGCGTCCGTCTGTCTGTCCGAAGCCAGCTGAAAGTGTGTGATGAGCGTATCTGTGATGCAAGCTTCATCAACTTTACAATATTCCAGTGTATTAATCTATCAGATTCGAGTAGGAATGCATATTACATGAATTCTTGAAAAATAGGAACGTGTGACATGTCATTTGTCGAACATTATTATACATTTTTGACAGGCCGTGAACACTCGGCCTCATCAACTCTAGAGGGATTGAATTTTTTCATTTCTTATTTGGCCTTTCTTTCATTTCGCCTTCTTTCTTATTTCAAATAAAGTGGGGTGTACTAGTAAGAATAATATTATTATAAGTTATCGATTCTTCCATATATATAGAAAATATCCCTCCGACGACTACTGTCTAAGCTATTTCAACCTCTGGGACGAAATGTTTTGAAATAATAATTTTTGAAGTATAACGCGCATAATTAGAGGATGAAATTTTACAAATTCAGATGAGGACTTATCTCACTATCTGGACTTCCTTAGAGCTGATTATTTTTCTCAAACACTTTTGTGTTTCATTGATTGTGTACTTCCTGATCGAATTTTAGAAGTCAATCTTTTACCACCCTTACAAGATATGTGAACTTATGTAGTAAAAATACTAGAGTCCACCAGCATTTTAATGAATGTTATTTATTTTTGCATGATTTATTATACATGATGGTAATAATGTTATGCGTAGATAAGTGATCTACGCCCGATTCACAGCGTAGTTTCTCACTGCCTGCTAGTTAGAAGCGAATCGCTGACATTCTGCCTGGCTGAACCCAGCGATGCCTGGCCAACGGGCAGATTCATCAGCTGCAGTCAGCCGAGTTGATCTCATCCATAATTAGTTTTGGCTGCCGAAGCAATCAATAGAGATGGCGACGAAATTCAGGCCACTAAATAAGCGCTGCTGCTTGCTCAGCCTAGCAACACAGCCGTCAGCGCCACTTTCAATCGACTTCTTACCTTAGTTCGAGTGTCGGCATGTACTGGTTACGCTATTTGTTCACAATCAAATCCCATGAAAATTAAAACTATTGTTCAGCTCACTTCAGGAGACTTCTAATTTCTTTTTCTCATGGACAAATTCATTATTATATAAAATTTACATTTTGGGCCCGAAATGTCTCAAATTTTTACAGACGTTTCGGGTCAGTGAAATTTTTACAAAACAGTTCATTCAATTTGACTACAGTGCCTCCAGTAACTCAAAACTTATGGTTAGAACTTCCAAAATTTGTCACTGAGGTCGGACCGGAGTTCAATCAGTCTCCAGTTAATGCCTTTAAGTTTGTGAAACTGAACGATATTGTGAAATCTAGAGGGAAACCCAACCCTCTCGATTCTTTAAATGCACTTCGATGGATCATGCGTGATTGAGAACTATAAAATTACGTTCGTTGCTGGTCACACACATGCTCTACTGATAGGCCATGTAACGAGAAGGCTGTACCTAGGGATAACATTTGATCTTCAGGTGCCAAACTCAGATACCGGATCGAGGCACAGTGGTGATGGCTGAAAAAATGTTTGCCTGATTCTGTTTGCTGCTTTAATCTTCACACCCTTCATTTTTTCATTGAAATAATTGTAGGAATGAGTATTTGCCTTTTCCTTTCTGGAAGAAACAGTCCGGTATTCATGAACAAAATATGTCTACAGAGTGCATCCTCTGAGTGAGTAATCATGCTTGTTGACTGAATCAGGTTTAATAATAAAAATCTAAAATGTAACGTCTTCTATACAAAAAGGGAAAAGGGTGTAAATTCAATATTAATTGAACGTATCTTACTCTTCTAGCATATAAGTACAACCCGAAACCAACATTCTCCGGGTTATGTTTAAGTTCTTACATAGTTTTCTTACTTTAATTTCTGTTGCAAGAGATTCAAACTTAATAGCATTTCAACCCTTATAACTCGCGCCTACGGTATTTGTTCAAACTACACTGACCTTCATAAGGAATTTACTTTTTTACAGTCTTATTTTATAACCGATGGTTTTCCACATTCAGTTATTTTTCGTGCAATTAATAAGTTCATGGATGGTAAATTTGTTCCGAAATCTCGTGTTCAAGCTCTAAACTATAGTTAATGCGTTTTGACATATTTTGGATACCAATCGGAAAAGTTGAGAAAAGACCTTTCAATGCTTATGACTAAATTTTTGCCGGAAATTTCCGTTCAAATTATTTTAGTAAACACACGTACCACAAGATCCACTTTTACTTCTCCTAGTCATTCTAGTATAAGACAACATTGTAGTAATGGTTCCTGTGAACAGATTATTGACATTAGTAAATTTAAAATATTAGATACATGTACCGCCACCATAGACCTACGTATTTTAGAGTCATTATTCATTCATAAACTCAAACCATCTCTCAACGAAATGCAGAATGCATATCCTCTAAAAATGGTCAACAGATAAATTGTTATTATATTCATTTTTTTTCGTGCTTACATTCTCCGCTTCTGTTTTCTTGAGTGTACTGATATGTCTATTATTTTTATTGGCAGACTTTTTGTTGAGAATGAGCCAAGGCTCGAAACATTGAAAGTAAATGTTTTTAAAGTACTTCTTCTCCATATCTTTTACTGTAAATTTGCTTCGCAAAAAATATTTTCCTTTGTAAGTACAAGGAAAGTTATTCATTAGAAGAAAGTATGATTCACGAGTTTATTTGAACGTTGGCTAAACCTGACTGCAATGCAATCATTTCCTTCCAAAATTTAATAAAAAAACTCTAAATGCATTAAAGCATTCAGGTTTTGCTCAAAAATGTCAAACAAAAAGGTCGTCTGGAAATATCTGGACTTGAAAATAGTCTGAACAACCGGCTTTACCTGTGCTCGGCAGAGGCCTTGTGAGTGTATGGGCAATACTATGAATCGCTCAAGATCATGCTATGTGCATGTAATCCAATTCAGGAAGCAAAATCATATTATAATTGGCAATTATTATAATCAAAATTCAAAGTTCATTGTCATGGTTCATTGTCATGGTACAGCCATGTTACTGTCAAGGGACAGAACGAGACTGGGGAAGAAATGATTTTTAAAATATTTTTAGCATTAATCCTTTCAACTAACATTACAGGACCAAATCTATCGAAAATCGGGAACATACAAATTAGCGATTTTTGCCGAAAGTCCACAAGAGCAACATTCTGAGAATAATATGCTTTAATTCCCCTTCCGTAAGGTACAAAGCGGGAAATAGGGCACTTACAGATGATCATTTATGGTTTTCCTTCTAATTAAGTATCTGACATGATTTTTTAATTAATGAAATGAAATCAGGAATGCTACGAGTGAGGTTAAACTAAAGGAGGTTAGGAAATAAATTGCATTTACTGTTAAATAACAGTTGAAAATACTGTCTACGTGTACGGTTAAATGTTACTGTTTCACCAATGTACTCTGTCATGTATGATAGACCCTCAAACCATGACATTTTCTTTCTCGTGCGATCGCTAATTATGAGGGAGTCAGTCCACCGCATTTTTGTTTTACAGTACGATCAGCAAACTCTGTGCGAGTATAATTTATTTTTACTTTGAACTTTGGTCTCAAACTCTTAAACATGGTAGCTTCATACCAATTAAGCTAGACACCGATATCGGTAGGGATGGGTGGAAGATGGCTTGATACGTTAAAGGTGATTCGTTGACATCCCTACGGTAACTAAGAAGCTGCTAACTCGTCCGGAGTAACGAGTAGCAATATTTGAAAATGACGAATGTAATAGTCCTAAGCATTGATTTTCCTCGTGCATCGCCTAAAAATAAAATGTTATTGATGTTGTTTAAATTATCATAGCGCCTAAGGAAGTTCATGTTTTTTTGTAACATAAACCTACATGATGGAAATTGTAATGTAAGTATCACCGTTTCATAATGTGAAAAAACAATTAGAAACACAACTGTTAATTGTATCTCAATAACAAAAAATGCTCTAGTCAGCATTCTAGTGATCACGCTTGAGGTGCGCGATTATGCCACTCTGTAGACATAGAATACCGTAAAGCTGTATAGAGGTCATAAATACTTGTGGGGAAAAATTGAATTTACCATTATGTTCTTTTGAATGGCCGAGAAATTTTGGTCTCACCAAAAGTGTATTTCTTTGAGAAAAAAGCTTGTTCATTCAAACAAAAATTGTGCTTGGCTCTTTCGCTGGTGCTGTTGATCACCTCAACCATTACCGAGTGTTAGAACTCGTGAGTGTGTCTCATTACGAGCAAGGTTCCACGCATCAGCTGCACACTTGCACACAAGTTCCGCTCTCTCAGTTTAGAGTGTTCTCACACGGTGAGGCACAACGCATCCCCAAGGAACATTTTGCTCGAGGAGCAAAATAAAAGCTTCAACGCGCTCTGTATTCAACGTTCATTTCCCCTCGGGGTTTGCGAAATAAATTTCTCCCTCAATGGAATTTTCATTTGCAATCAGGTTAGGGTTTCTAGAGCAACGCTCGGAAAACACAGGCTTTGTTTCTGTTTTTCCACGACACGGATTTCACACATTTGCTGTACTAATCGTTCTTGAAGGAAATTTTTCAACAGTTTGAAAATACAGATGAATTCATAATTTCGCTTCTCGGTATGTACGTGCATTTTGCTGCTGTATCCAATGTGCAGTACTAATATAGACATAAATTCCTAACTAAAATATTAGTGAAAGTTCAAAGACGCAGGAATGCAGAGACTGAAATTGTATAAAAGGACCTCTGTGTTTGTGACATTACGTGTGACATTATTCCTGCGCCTGATTCAAGCTAAACACTCGTACATTTCATATCTGACTCCTGTATTTTTACCACCGTTGAATTTCTATCATCGGATTTTTAAACTTTTCAGAGGAGCTCATCATTCACACCAAAGAATGAAATAGAATCTCCGCTTATTATGAGCTATGCTGGAGTTAGTAGTTTGTTAATAAACAAAAGGGTACTCAACCATGTTTAATTTCCGTAGAAAATAGAAAAAGGTGGGGATGATAGCGAAGAGTTTTAGAGCATTTAGATTGAACGCTGCGAGCCCAGTCTTTCATCAACAAAGAGTATGAAAGCGGCGTATGATAAAAGACTACTTCGTTTGAAAACAATGACTTTGAATAAATATCGAGAACTTTTTCGAAACTGTACAGTAAAATTAATCTCAAGAAAATCTTGCGTACGGTCAGTGAGATAAGATAAAACTTTTACTCTCAAAAACGCTGAAGCAATGTTACAATGCGTGTCCACATCAAATTACTCTCGAGGCTTGGTGCACAACGTCCAAAAGTTATTTTCACAGCTCATATCATTCGCAGACTTCATTTTCTGCGACTGTTCGAAGCAGTGCAAGAGATTTTTCCTGAATTTCAATCGCATTTGGATACGACGTACTCCCAAGAAAATTTTAAGTTTAGGAAATTGGGAAAAGTTTGCAAGAGCCGAATCTGGTGGATCAGGAAGGACCGAAAATTCCTGAAGGAACATACACGAGTGGCAGTAGGCGATGTCGCAGTACGAAGTAGTGCTATCGTTCTCCACAGTTCAAAACTTTTCCGACGCGCTTTTTATAAGAAGCGTAAAATACCTGTTATATAGAACTGTAAGTTTAAAGTCTGACCTTGTGGCATGGATACGTGGTGGATAACCGCACGTCCGTATTTACGGTCTCACCAATTCTCAGAGCAGTCACTTCACGCGTTAACAACGAAACTGATCTGAGCCACTTCGATGCGCAACGAATACCGTAATTGGCAATGTTTCTTTGGGGAAACTCGATGAACGCAACAATTGGTGCTTAATTTTGGCGTCCGATCATTTTTATACAGATATCTCATAGCAAATTTCCGGGTCACTGACGCAAGTTAACAGTTATGAGAGAGTAGGCTGTTTTTCACATCAATTGAAAGAGGATATTAACGTTTCAGTCTCGTAAATGAACCTACGGATTTAATGATGAAAATTCGTGGAATTTGAACCAGAAAGTCGGAAATTGATGAGTGCGATTTATTTGTTCATTGGCTTCAATAAAGTTGTGGTCTCTTACGCTAGTCTAGTAAGAAGAAAGCTAAAGAATTGCTGAAATCGGTGAGAGCGATTAGCTCGGTCAGCTATCATTGCAGTATGCGCCTAGTTGGTAAACCCGCCCATTACAATACGCGCATTGTACACGCTGTCGCAATTTTTGAAAACAGTTTCAACGTTGTTTAAATCCTATCAGTACGCATGGTTGGAAGAGTTTTCACTGCGGGTCAGAATCTTAAAACCTTATGCAAAAAGAATATGTAGTAACTATACTTAAGTCACCCCTCAAAATCTCATCTAGTCATGTTAAGTGTTCAGTAATCTTAAAACGTACCAATGTAAATTAAATCATTAAAAATTTTCGACGTCTCTTCTGTGTACCACTGACATCCACTTCAGGGGAAGCAAAAGTAAGACCGCTTCTTGACTTGCCGCAAAGGAATACATTGGCCGAAGTAGCAACATCAGGTCTTGCAAATATAAATGCTAAAATCACGCTCTCTTATTGAATAGTATGTAGAAGATTAAAAGTTAATTCATGAGATGTTTAATACAGAAACCACTAAAAAATTTAAACATTCTATAATTATCGGAATGAGTGTAGTGAAACATTATGTTTTTTGGCTGTTTTTAGTGAGGAGGCAAGTTGAATATTCAAAATGAACTGTTTACTTGAATCAGGACTACAGAGAAGTCGACCTTTCATCAGGATTTTGAGCAGGCTGCTCTTTAACCCTTGGCCTCCCGACGAGAACTCCAGTTCTCAGATGGCTAGTGCTTCCAGTTTTAGGAAATTGACAAAATTTCAAGGTGATTCAACTAGCAGAGAAATAATTTGAACTAAATGACAAAATTTGGGCAATTCATAGTTTTCTTGCAACTATGTTTTTAGGCATACCAGAAGTTTGACTCGTGCAAGTTGCTATTGATATCCACTCAGTGTAAGCTTCATGGTCTATGCAAAACATTTCATACCTTTTTTATTTAACTTGAGCAAGTTTTTCATACGTACATGTATTTACAGATAAAATTTACCAAAAACTAAATTGATATTTTTTCTCAGATTTTTCGACCATTTTTTGGCGTCGAGGCATACATTTGTAAAGCATGCTTTTTTCAATTTAAAAAGGAAGTAAGCACATGCTTATGCGGAATAAAACATGCTAAGGCAATTTTGCTGATATTTCAGTGTAATGAATGTAATTATCTTCGAAAATTTTTCCATTAACTATTTGAGTGTTGGGAAGCAAAGGGTTAAACTTACACGCGTAATCTTTAGGCCTTTTTTAAGGTGGTTGCAGCCGTGATCCTTGATTTCTGTTTTATAGTTTCAAATCTGTTGCTTGTCAGAGTACCGATACCTCGCGTTCACTTGCTTCAATAGACTTCAACCCTAATTTTAAAAATCTAAAATTCAAGTTTTTTGAAGCAGATCTGTATTGAATAACCTTCAACAGTATGATTTTTAAATCAAATTCACATTACATAGTTGGCACTTACTTTTTCTAAAAATGAGTTGTTGCTCTTCAAAACTTCTTCCGCAAAACTTTCATAATTACTTTAAATTTTTTAGAAAATTCACTATCAAATCTTCACAGCTTCATTCGCCCATTACACGGGGCATTCAATTTTGTAAAGTAATTTTGTCCAAAGTAATTTCATGTTTCACAGGTCACTGTTATGAGCTAATGACAGGAAATTGAGTGCTATTACGGTTTCACACGCTTCTTGAAGGGATTATTAAAAAAAAATGCAAGCTCAATAGGTCACCATTACATAGCAATTACTGGGATTATTAAAAACTGGAATAAAGAGCAAATTTGAAAAGGAAGCATTGAACTATAAATTTTTTTCACCCCAGACCTCCTGCTGAAATGTTTCTGTTAGTACTTTCTCGCCAATATGACTCTTTTCCTCATTTTCCCTTCATTTACTACGTTCTTTTAAAATTCTAAGAAGTAAACGAAATCGTCCGTGAGATTCCGCTACCTACGCTTCAGCAGGTGAAGTTCATTCGAAGACTTTTTCCCGCGCCGCCCAGCTCAGTACAACTCACCTATTCGGTTCAAGGTTTGTACTGTTGAGTCAATTGACGAGGAAGCGTTTAGCTGACTGTTTTGGAGCACCTTCCATCTTTTACTAGTGTTCGGCTGGTATAATGATTTACTCATTTACCTCATGCAACCAGGTGCACTGTTGTATAGCATCCGATGATTGGCTTCTACATCTTTGAAAAGCACAAGCTTTGCCATTTTAGTTGCCAGCATGGTCTCGAGTTGTTAGCATTATACATTATTGTTGGAGACAAGCTTCAACATGGCAATTCAGTGATTGTTGCTCAGAACATGTTCTGAGTTCATTTTAGCAAACCAAACAGATGAGTGTCTAACAGAAAAACAGTGTCGTCGTGGGCTCAGAATTTCCGACAGGCCGGTCCGGGTTAAAACGAAAATTTCCTGGTAACCTTGCAACGTTCGGACACCAGAGACGAACTCAGTAGTGAGACTCCTCTTGCCACATCTTCACAGTGTTCCGTTGCTGAACATAACATAATACGTTCTGCTACTTGAGGGAGTCTGACTGTAGTGCGCGGAGAATTTTGCACATGAATTCAAGATTCAACATTGACAAGACAACGTTGGGTCAACGACTTGGAGAATGTGGCCAGGATGAAAAGCTGGCTACGCTCTAGGGCATGTCGGCTAATGTTCCCCCTAGTCGTTTACTCTGTAGTGACCTAACCGATTTCCACTTATCAGGCTTCGTGAATAAGTAGAAGTTTTAATACTTGACCGAAGAAAATCCTAGGTAGCACCATGAACAATCTCTTCTCAGTCAACGGGAAGCCGTTTGGAGAGCTTCAGTAGACTGCGTCGTGTGACCGTATTATTTTGAGGATGAATGATGCTCTAACCGCCAAGTCTAACCGCCATGTAATGATGATATAAATCATATCACAGCCTAGAACCAAATATTAAGAAAATGAGTCTCTGTAGTTTAAACAAGATAGAACTACTACTAATCCTGCAAAAGTTTTTCGTGTAATTTAGGCACAAATTTTTCCGCGGTGCCTTCTTTCATTACATGGTGACATTCCCTTACCAGCTCGTTCAGCAGATCTGTTTCCATGCGATGCCTTTCGTTAAGCGCACATGGATGCTGAAGTCTTTCGACAGTGGCCATAAACGATTGAGACATTGAAAGACGCTAAAAGCACTGCAATACAACAATATTACCGGATATAACTCGCCGAGCAATGGGGAGCTTCAGGTCGCAGCAACAGGAATGCATCTCTGGTAAGGTAAGCATCTGAACGATATCTTCTTCAAGGCTCATTGAAGAACTGTGCGTGTTAAAGTAAATAAGTCACAAAAATGGTCTTGTGAAATGGTGAATTAAATCTTCATCTTCATATGTGTTGGTCTAATGGGTGCGTGATTGCATCGAACTCGATGTTATCGGTGTCAGCAGCTTCTAATTTGAATTCTGAGAATCAGCACGCGACGTCGTTGAACGAGCTTTTTCAACTTTCTGAAAATATAAAAGCTGCGGAAATTATTAAACTTTTTCGTTGTTGAAAAGTACACCCAAGACCAATAATGTTCCTACACCAATTTGTTGACCTAGAGTAAATTGTAAACGTAAGGTCTTATGATTAGGAAGAAAACGAGGCATTTACATTGGTTACATATTTTTGAATCGCTACACCCTTAAATGAACATTCAGTTTTTCGAAAACTCCACTCAACATCTGCACTCTATTTTAAAAGGCTTGTCTAAACAACAGATGTTCGCTTTGCGTAAATCGCAAATTCGCAAAAAATATGTATGCGAAGAAAATGCTAATCAAAATATTCGTATAATAAAGAATAAAAAAAAATAAATTGAAAGTTTGTAAGGTTAGTAAAATAATGAAGCTTAGTAATTTTATTCAAAAAACAAAGAATTGAAAATGTTTCGGAGACCAGCTCCCTCATCAGTTCAGTAAAATAGAAAATACGATCAATTACACGCAAGCACAAAGGCACGATTGAAAATAACCTCCAGGCTATAAAAAAGTGACACCAATGGATTAACTAACTGAAGAGGATACGAGTTGAGCATGTTGATTAAAATTTACTTTTCCTTAAAAATGTGCAAAGATTTTAAAGGCCTAAGGTCAAAATCATGGAAAGAAGCGTGAATTGTTTTAAAATCATCATCATGAATAATTCCACTGCACTTCTCGACATGGTTGCGTATTGCTGAATGAGGAGGATGAGCCAGCAAGTTTCTTGTACGAAAACTCCTTGTGCGGTGCTCTACCACTATTGCATAAATATGGCGTGACGGCATTCCGATGTACATCGATGCGCACTGGGCGCAACAATATTTATAAACAATACAAGAGCGCCTGGAAATCGAATCCTTGGGCGGAAAAATGAACCGTTATTTACTTTGCTAACCCGTATGACACGTAAACTTACTTTATGAAAATGCTTACAAAATAAAGACTTTAATTCACGGGCTAGTTTTTCAGAGGGCGAACCGAAATAGGGTATAGTCCCGAAATAGGGTAAGGTAACTTGCTGGTCCATCCTCCTCATTCAGCAATACGCAGCCACGCCTAGAAGTTCAGTGCAATTATACATGATAATTTTAAAATAGTTGTCAGTTCTTTCCATGATTTTGAACACACTTTCAACACACTTTCCACATTTTAAAAGAAAAAAACAATTTTAAACAACATGCTGAGCTCGCATCCCCTTCATGTTAGTTATGTATAGTTTTTTTTTTTTGCATAGCCTGGAATTTATTTTCGATCATGCTTTTGCGCTTGAGTTGAAGTGATCATACTTTCTTTTACAGAACTGATGATGGAGCTGGTCTCCGAAACATTTTCGATGGTTTTTTTTAATAAAATGGCGCCCATTTTATCTGCATTTTTTAGCTCTTAATTTTTAGTTCATAAGTGTTGCTGTTAGGTTAAAGTTTCTCCTGAGTTTTTCTTTAACCCTACTGATAATAGTACGGGAATTATTAACTTTCGGCGATCGCTAGAGCTTTTTATGAATATATGAAAATGAAACAGGTTTTTTCAGTAAATTGATGATGATAGTTTTCTTTCCGTTTAGTCCAAAAGAGATGAATCATTGCGGAAAAGTTCTCCTTGGTCTTCTACAATTTTGCTCCGTTATTTTTTGGAATTTTAGCATTAGTCATTTAGAAAATTTAAATTTCACGCTCGTAATTAACTTCTATTCTAATTTTGTAATTACTCGGACAGATTTGGTCACATTTCATTGAGGCGTCGTCTCTCTTAAACATGATGTTCTCATGTTGACCTGACAAAATGCGCTTTTAACATTTCTTGTATACAAGTAATTGACATAATTTTTTATTTATGTTTGCATATAAGGATATTTTTCTATCGACTACAAATATAAAAACATCCTGTAGAACCAAAACCAGATATTTTGTTAATTTAGTCGTTGTGCAATTGTTCTCAAGATTTTGGCTAACAGTGTCTAAAAAAACGCACCATTCGCCTACTCTGAACTTCAAGTAGAATACGAAAAATGAATTTCTGGGCAAAGATTGGAAAAGCTGCAAAGCATTTATCTTAGATACAGTACACCTGAATCATTCAGGGATCTGGAAATGATGTGAAGATATGTATTAACAATGAAGAAGTCAGCTATGAAATAAGAAACGAGAAATTCACGTGCTCGGTAGGCGCCGCGACAGAAAATTTTGTAGAGCTGGTGGGTAAAAATGAAATGCTATGTGATTTAAAAATCTTGCTATAAAATTAATCGCTATTAAAACTTGAGTGGAATAGTGCGGCGGACTTTCAACGGATTTTAGGAGTATGGGAAATATCACAACGTTCGTCCCATCCATAGTATGTATCAGGGTGTAACAGAAGTTTTGTCCATTTTTTCAATTTGAAATAAAGTGAAAATCCTGTCAAAAATATATTTACTTCGTCTTTGACATAGTCACCATTTTTATTAATTACATCTTCCCATCTTGCCGTAAGCTTTCTGATTCCTTCTTCATAGAATTTGGCCAGTTTGGACTGAAAAAAAGAAACTAGTTTCATTTCGACCTCTTCTGTTGAAGTAAGCCTTTCTCCCATCAAACGATTCTGTAAGCTCCTGAAAAGATGAAAATCGGTTGGAGTAAGATTGGAAGAATATGGTGAGTGATGCATGACTTCCCAGCCAAATTCTTCAATGAGATTTTTGGTTGTTCTTGAAGTGTGGGGTCTGGCATTGTCATGGTGCAGAATCACTCCTTTTCGATTGATCAAAGAAGGCCATTTTTCCTGTAAAACTGCTTTTAAACGAGTTAGCTGCTGACAGTAAACTTCAGACGTTATTGTTTGATTGTCACCCATTAGTTCATAATGAACAATTCACTTCAAATCTCACACAAAAGAGTTTTTTTAGGGTGCAGTCCACTTCTCGGCTGTGGAATTGGCTTTGAACCACGACTTAACCACTGTCTTTTGCGCTTAATATTGTTGCCAGTTATTATTCGGTCTAAAAAAGGTGATTGAAGTTCACGAGAACGCATTGAAACACAACCGGTCACGTTCTGTTGCCTGTTGATTTCTGACAAATCGTTTGGGACCCATTTCCCAGCCTTTGAGACCTTGGCAAGTGTTTTCATTTCCCGATACATGGTCATATGGCTTACATTAATGGTTTTGCTCAGTTGTCTAGTAGTGCAGGTTGGATTTTCACCAATGGCAACCTGCATTTGCTCAGAATTGAATTTTTTGAGCATTCTGCTCTCGGTTCGTCTTTCAGACTGAAGTCATCCTGTTTGAAACGTGAAAACCATCTTTTGCAGGTCTTTTCATTCACAACATCATTTCCATGAGTGTCTGTGAGTGTTTTTGCTGCTGAGCTTGCCGTATTGCCTGTATGAAATTCAAACAGTAAAATATACCTGATAAGCTCATTACTTGCATTGTACATTTGGGTTAAAAATAGTTATTAATTACGATAACTATCACTCAATCTGAAAGAAGACATAATATTTCATTAATTACCATACGTAAGCACACATTAACAAGCTAAATTGAAGTAATCGTGCCCAAACATACAGCTCAAAAATTGGACCGAACTTTTGTTACCACCTGATATTTAAGCTATAGGCCGCTTCTAACTCCAAATGAAAATTTTTTCGGCTCTGCTTTTTGTTCAGATGGATATAATGATGAAAGAAGTTCATAATTCAATTAAAATTCTCTACAGAAGTACTGTGCGTAATAGGGCTTGGGCCAATACTGAAATTTTGGAACATATGTCTGGCTGAGCACTCCCGCGCACTGACCGCCCCAGCCCGCGACGGCTCGGTGGTCCACCAGTCGTAGGTGACGGAGTGAGACGGTGACGCCACCACATTGCACGCCAGCTCCACCGTCTCGCCAGGCAGGGCAACCACCTCCTGGGCGACAGACGTCCGGCACTGTGGGACGTCTGCAACACAATCAGCACAATGTGAATTGTAGATTAAAATTGTTGGGTTCTGCAAACCCATGTTTCAGGAAATATTCACTCTACTCAGGGTTTGCAAGGAATTCAAAATATGATTAACATATGCACACAAAGGTAAATTTTTTAAATGTCAACAGACAAGCGAATATTATGATTAAGCCTTCAAAGTAATTGCTTTGTCCCACTTGTGATAAATTTTTCAAAACATCAATATCATTTGCCGCACTACACTGAGAAAATTATTAAAAGAAAATATGAGAATAGAAGTGAAATAAAAAAACCTGTGGATATAATCCTACAAATATTGCCCTTCGAATTCTAGTATATGGTATCATAGGATCGAAGTGCTATCGAAAAATTGTTCAAGAGCAAAATTACCTCGAATGAAGCCCTGGCTAAGAATTGTTTGTAGAAAATTAGCAGTCATATCAGTACGTGAAGATTTGAAGGAAATGTAAGAGAAAATGAAATCTGAAGAGTACCTGTATAATACGACAGAGCCTTATCAAGCAACGCCTTTATTTCTGCACAGGACACTAAACGCTGACCTCATAAACTGTTGCTTCGCGTGGCGTGGTAGACAACTGACAAACTCACGCTTAACGATTCTTGTTTCGAGTCCATGATATGAAATTATTTGCTCAAAGTTTAGCAGCTCGAACAATTAGCTTCATTATGCACTTGACCACATGTGCCTCATTGGGTCAGAATTTTGTATAATTAATTTTGAGCTTGATGTTGGTCATTAACTACATCATTTTTAAATGGCAAAATAAAAATTCAAATTTTGAGTTAAATTGATTTTCCAAATTACTTACCGAAGAAACAGAAGCTAATATCATTCGTAAACTGAACAATTTTAGTAGACTGCTTCCACAATACAGAGTGGGAAATTAACGCAAAATGGTGAATGAAAAACACAGCGAACCTTACGAAATGACAACGCCGTTGAATTTCCCACTCTTACTTCTGTAAGTTGGATGTTGAGTTTGCCGTGTGGTAACACTGAAAGCAGGAAGTGGAGGGTGACAACATACATGTTGTCAAATAAACAACACTCTCAGAGCCTAATACGATTATACATTTTATTGAATTATTGTTTCGCACACCTCATAGCACGAGCGTCGCAAACATTCTTGAATTCGAACAGTTTCATAATGACATATGCGAAAACCGCGATAATTAATAATATGCATGAAAATACTCTCAAAATAAATAATGTTATACATATGATAACTCATTTTTTGATTAATCTGAGAACAATTTTGGTTGCGTCTGATCAAAGCAAAAAAAGAAAACGGTAGAAAGCGTTTTGCAATGAGAGCGCAGTTAGTTATTGACACAATTAAGATGCGCTTATAAACTCTTCGAAAATAAATCCCTGAAATTATTTCCTTTAATTTTTTCTGATTGTTTCAGTAAATTCAAACAAGGCAACAAAAAAAGTTCAAATGATACTAAGTTATATCTGCTTCAACAAAGTTCCTAAATGCATCCAGAGTGGGTAAGATGCTCACCACTACAAATGCAACTTGAATTATAACTATTTCCAACCCATTTGTCAAATGTGAAATGGGTTGGAATGGGTGTGATCAAATTTCACTTCGCATCGACCAAATAACTATGCAGTGAAATAACCATGACCATGCAGATATGACAGTGAATGTCCAGAAAACTAAATTCCAGACCAAAAAACGAAGCACATGAGTAAGGAAATTTCTTGAGTTAAATTCCTCAGTCAGCAGAAAGAAAGCATTTCTTTTATGATTTATTGCCACTCACAGCGCACCATGCTTCAGTTTATGCGTTTTATAGCCCCTCTGAGACGGCACGCGACTGGAGTTGTGTTCTGTCAAGTTCAGCATCAACACACAGCGTGCAATTGAGTGCACAAGCACTCATATCGTTCTGTCTTCTGTTTAGCGTAACTTAGCAGACATCATACATAGTTGACCGAACGACCAATCATAAGAGATCTGTTCAGAAAGTGTCCAACATTAATCTATGAAGAAAAGAATTCTATTTATTCCACCAAATTTATTGTTCATTTTTCATCGTCAAAGTACTCCAATTGGGAGTTCAGACACTTCTCTCAACTGTAGTACCATTTCTGCTAACATCTCGAATGCCGTTTTGGAATGTTTATCACTTTTTTCCAAATACTTTTCCGGTTTCAGTTTTTTCGGGTTGTTATCAGTTTAGAGAACAACCAGGAGTCGCAAGGTGTCGTTGGTTTTGGTCGATGTAGGCTTGTTCCATGCAAAGAGAATGAGCAGAAGCTTAGAAACAAAATTTGCCTGTTTTGGACGCTTGGCCTGATCCTCAGATAAAATTATATGGACTAAGCACATGCTTATTTCCACTTCTCTAACAATTTTTTCGATGTTTATACAACGGTCTTTCATTTCTATTCGACAAACATTCGCAATGAACATTTCTCTCCTACTTATCGAAGGCCTATTAGAGATTGACTGACTCTCGAATGTTTATTTTTGTTTTAAGCTTTTAACTAATTTTCCGTCGGTGTTATTCCCACTGTTTTATTCCCAAAGGCTTGTTGAATATTCTAGCTAGCTTACACTCTCATATTACCAAGCTTCCGGTAGAAATTAATGCAGTAGTGCTGTTCCATGCACTCTGATATGTTACGCGAAGACGATAATCCGATGAACATGTGTTGAATCTCTAGCACTCCAGCCTTCAGAGGCGGAAAACGGCGTGCACTCCAGCTGTTAATATTTTCACGCATGTGCAAGAATGGTGCTGTCAACAACCACGAAAATGGTGATGTACTTTTTTATAGACCATGATTGGAAACTTTTTTAATAAGCCTCGTATCGTGGTAACCTGCTGGCGCAATTCACGCCTCGTGCCATCGGGCACATAAGACACCCATTACGCTCAGCGATGTGGAGCAACCTAATTCACGATTAACAAATTTAATCTAGTACTGTTTAATTAATACAATGCTCACATGTGTTCCGTTTGGTCACGTGTAGAGAAGCAGATCAACTTGAGACTGTCGAGTGGGGCAACAACTCAATTTGCATTTCGCCACGTACAAAAACACCACATGTTTCTATTTGAAGCCCATTGATGCGTGCACTATACAAGACGTGAACAGTTGAACTGCGTGATTACTGACACACTGCTACTACGTTAGCCTACACAAATTCTGCAACAACACATGCCGCTTTTAGTGAGAAGTCTTTTACTAATGAACACGCTAGGTTAGCGCGTTGCACATTGGCTGATCAGAGAGTGCAGCAAAGCAGATTTTTCGCCTTTACAATAACGTGATTTGGTTCGGAAGTACTTAGTTCGTTTTGTTTTCGAAGCCATTCTATAAATAACCAAACCGAATATTCAACTGATTACTAAATACATTTTTACTGTTTTACATAATTGAAGCGATTGAACTTGTTTGTCACTATTTCCTATAATCGATACAAATAAATCAACAATACGAAGTAGAAATAAATTCCATGGCATAATTGTTCATATTGTTGTATCAATTCGTACTCTCAGTAGGGGAAGAGTTAAAATCTTTTGTCACGGCGTATATTTCGAAAAGTTATAACTTTTTTTGTACAGCACGATGCACAGATAAATGAAACAGAAGATATTCTTGGCACTCAACAGTCCAATTAAATATGAATAAATCATGTTTAGTTTTAGTATCAGAACAACAATTCACGATTTTAACTACACTGAACCATCCTACCAGCGCAAGTGAGACTTATAGGAAGTTGAGAAAAAATAACGAGATAGCCATTCACTCAGTACAAATTGACGCCATGGTCCAGCCAGTGAGGCTTGCGAACCAAGTGTCTCGTTGAATGCAAGACCAGCGTAACTCACGCTCAGTTTGCCAAGCGCGAGGTGAGAGCCCTCAGTCACATCAGCAGCACACTATACTCACAGTCGACGTTTAACGACACGGCGTTGCTCTGCCCGTCTCCCACTGAATTGGAGGCCACACAAGTGTATAGGCCAGCGTCGGAAGCTGTCAAGTTCCGTAGTATGATCCTGTTGTCTTCTGACGCCAGCCCTTCAGGCCTTGTTACAGCTCGACCCTGGCACAAAACCAAAAAGAACATTCATAGCATTTGATGTTTATGACAGTCCGGCCGTTTATTTTAAATTCGGCGAAGAAACATTTCGAAGCATTTTGCACATTACATGTACACAGAGGTAAAAGGTTCTTGTTTATTTTGCTCACGTCATAGTTGAACAAACAATTTCTGAATCGGCACTTTAACCATAAGAACACCAGGTAGACGATAAAGCTCGATGAAATGTCAGGAGACCATTCTGAGACTTCTTCATCCACTTCTTGTAGGTGTAATTCTTGTCCTTCTTTCATCATCGAGAATGATAATAGATTTTTCTTTTACACGGTGAGTTTGAAACATATCGTTATGTAAACTTTTTGAGGCTAATTAGAAATATTTTTGCCTAGGATTATTTATTGGACTCCACTTGCGTGAGCCAGGTGACCTAGATTATTTTCAGTGCTACAGATGAGCTATAAAGCTAGCTGTCTTCAGTTTGAAAGTAAATTGAGCGCGTAATCGCACATCTCACCTGTACCTTCAAATAAAAATGAATAATGTTGGGGCTTAGCCTCACAACAAAAATTCACGATTTCAATTATTCTCAACAAATAGAGCCACTGAAAATTAATGAAGCGGCCAAACTTTCAAAACTGTAGGTGTGCGGGAGGTTCTCCTAAATTACAGCACAGCAAAGATTAAGTTCCTCGTGTGTGGTATTTTTGTATTTTGCATTAACTCCCCTCATGTGCGTAAGAACGCGACCTATTAAGAGTTAAAAAGGGCATCTGAAATGAATCTTCAGTACTACACGTGTACTGACATTCATCCAGCACGGGAAATAAATACGTTAAAAGTTAAGATTTAAGTGAATTAAAGTTCTTCACAATAACAGCAAAAAAATTTTTTTTAGCAAAATACTGCCATAAACATGTTCTTGTACGCCGAAAGCATTTCATTTATATTTGTTTGACTCACTGGTTTTGAGGAAACTGTCTTTTATGTGGCACCCTCTCAAATTATGACAATTTTTATCAGTGAATTCCTAAGTAGAAACATGGGTGGTAAACTAGAAATTAAAAGCAGCTGTACCATCTTTTAAAAAAGTTATTCATTGCGTCGAATTAAAAGTGAATATTTCATGTAATATACGAACATCTTCCGTCTATGATTTCAAAACTACAAACTACCTCGGACTTTCTCAACTTCAAACCATATTTGAAATGTTTGAAGCTTCACTTCAAAATGAGAGTCTGAGATTGTACGCAGGAACAAAGAGCGGGAAACAGAGAAAATTTCTGATATTGTTGCAGAAATATAATTAAATCTCAGAAAAATTATAATAATATAAGTTCATTAAAAAGTTCACGCACAGTTCAGGCTATAAAATTAAAAGAATGTGCGCTAAGCTCTGAAGATTTAATGTGGCATTTTTTTAGCTGTTAGTTGCAGCGTTAAACGATACAGTTCCTGGATGCCAGCACGCAAACATGATTATAAATTTTTTTTTCGATAACCCTACTAGCTATGTCCCTTTGTAGAATCCCAGCTGCCTAAGTGGCTGGAGCAGCAGAAGGAAACACCGTAAAAACCGCGCACGCCGGCACGCCTGGGCTCATCAGGTTGTTTAAGTTCATCAGTCGTGAGGGAGACACAGCAAATGAACTGAATAAAAACGTGGCTTGCATTGCGAACCAATTTATGAGCATTTTCTTAGTCTAATTTGAGAAATCAAAGCCAAGAATTAATCTATCAAAATCATGATCGATTTTGAATTTCCTTGAATCTACAGTGGTCCATCGGCATCGAAGTTGCCAATGCTGTCTCAATTAGCTCCCAGAAAAATTTTAACCCTTTTTCCATAGCAACCTCTACTATAGATATTGCTTCACCAATGTAATACCTTTTCAGAAGTAAAACTCCTTCTTCTTCTCTTACGCTATACTCGTCAGTTCCTGCTAAATTCCTTTTCTCGTCCATTACCACCATCATCATTCGGTCACATGTTCAAGTTTATCTGCTGAGAATTGCTTTACATGGCATGAAAGTAGTCACACATGCAATGGATGGCCACAGTACATTCGCATAGCCACCTACTGCTCATAAACAATATTACGCTACGACCTCAGTTTTGATTTGTGAAATACTTATGTTTTAAATTGAGAGGTAGTGAAGAGTTGTAGGCGCCCCAGTACAGAGTGAGACTGGCGAGTATCACTGTGACATTTTGAATATAACGCTTCTGATATACCTGAGCCAAGGAAATCATGCATAAACAAATCTTATTAATGTACATCCCCTCACACGTTATTTTTACAAAGCTAGTATTTTATCAATTAACCAGGTAATGAATGAAGCGAACGTAAAAGTCACATGTTCGGGTAATATTTGTGCAGACCTTAACTCACGTACCAACAAATTTGCACTAACGTGCCAATCTAGGTGTCATACAACCTTCATTTCAAAGAGCCCTTCATCCCATACCTTACAAACACCGTCCGCCCTTCAATGTTAGGAATGTCAGCAAACAAATCGTCGGTGGAGTAGGGCGTGATAAGCGCGATTACGACGGGCGCAGCCGGTTCAGAGCGGGCATTCCAAACACGCGGCTCACATGCCGACCTTTGCGAGCACAGTTGTGGATCGCGGAAAGGCTTCTAAAGCTCGCTGTAAAAATTTCATGAGACTCGTCAGCAAAATAAAGCTACTGGGCATTCGAAAATTGGTTCCTCACACATTTGATACCGCATAAATCAGCGAACATCGAATAGAGGACATAGGGTCTCCTCTTCAAGTTATTTTTAGTTGATTCCTACCTCAGACCATCTAGTCATTCTAGCGTGTCAGTTCGCCTAGTGGCCATGTAGGGAGGTGTCTTCCAAAAGCAAAAATTGCATGTATCGAATGAGATGTGTTCCACACTGTGAACCTCACAACAATTTTATAAAAATCTTATCAGATCCTATTGTGCTTAAAGTTTTAAACAGCAAGAGCTTCTCCCAATTAGGAATTAAGAGATCGAACGAAGAAGGTAGACAGCTTACAAAAATTTGCAGTTGTAGCACTCGACAGGGAAAAAGAAATAAGTGAATTAATAAAAATTAGTTGGATTCTCATTCCTAAAAAAGCCATTTTAAAGTGATATCATCATTTGATGACCATTCTATAAATAGGGAAACCCAACTGAAGAAATTATTGTTTACCTAGCTTGGAACACCAACAGACGTATTTTACAAAAAATGGAAATACACATAGCCTTAATTGATGTTGGTAGCTATGAGCACTACCAAACTGTCGTCACTGAAACGGGAATTACTCGACTGGAAGCTTACTTTTTAGATTCATTGTGAAATTGTAAAAGAGGAGTCCAAAAAAGCCAATGCGTCAAAAATACATTTTGGTTTAAAAAATCACGGCAATTTTAAAAAATTTGCTCTGGGTATCGTACATCTTAAAAACGTCTCAATTTTCGTCCCTAGCATAGAGGGTAATTCGCCTCACAAAAATTAAGAACTAAAGAGGTTCTTTATAGTTTGTAGAGTTGAGATTGACGCGTGCTTGTTCTCTACATATGTGTGAATAATAATAAAATTCCGCACATGGTTAGTGCCGGTTCAGCTGCTAGTGGAAATAAGAACGCAAAATAATTTAGTTAAATTTGAAAATAATTCATTAAAATTTGCTACGAATCATTCTAGTCTGTTTCACTCGAGCACAAACTAGGGAGGACGTGCTGAACTAAGAAGAAGGAGCGTATTTGAGGAGATTCAACCTAAAAAAAAGCAAATCACGGTCATCATGCGCGCTGAACCATAGCTTCGTGACAATAATTCATGGTGTGCGTTTAATGGTTTTGAATATCTATTAATTTGTATCTAGAAATATCAGCGACCAATTTGCTCCCACCGGCCAAATGAGGTATTTTGTCCAGTTTTGTCCAGCAACCAAAATTCACATGTCAGAAACTACTTTCCAAGGGGATGACCTATTTTAACAATGTCCATAGACGATTACTTCAGAGCTTCGTGAATAATCGAAAGTTTTTGAGAAGGGCTTGAATGCTTACAAAAACAAATGATTCTCATGATCCGGATATCAATTCCAGCGATGCAATCATAATTGCAGCGCACCTGTACGTCAAATTGCAATTGGTTTTACAGAAGTGAGTCGGCAGCCATAGGCCCTACTGCTCATGACTGCAACGTTGGAGGTGGCTACAACTGTTAGGAAAGTCAAATAGTTCGAAAATTTTTATCCAAAAAAGAAAAAAATTGTGCGTCGAGAAATTTCTCAACTTGACCATGTATTAGATGAAACTTGATTTCCTAATTAGCACCACTAATTGATTGGCCACCGTTAGTTGACAATGTTTTTGTCCAAATTCAGTATTATGTTCATGTGCAGTGAGTAGTCATCAAAATACAATTGCTTACAGTTAAAGGTGATCATACTATCCCACCATATTTTCGGAAAGGCTCCACAAGCGCAAAATAATTGTTGGATGAATAATTTGATAGAAATTCACGTTTGCAATGCCTCATACGAAAAGTGCCAGAAATGACCATTGCTCACATCTAATACAGTGGAAATGATGAAATTCAATATTCATCAATACTTTTCGAGTAATTTTGCGGAAGCCACACGGGAATCGTGGACATACATATTTCTTTAACAAGCATGCAAAACTACTGAATACTATTTGCGTTAGTTTGAGTAGACTTATCGAACGTTTTCGTTTGTCTTTGCCTCGATTCAACGGCAAAGAGTTAAACTTTGTGTCACACGTAGTCTGGTTCGAGTCCCTGCAAATTAATCTATTGATTACAAGTTAGTTTCAGTCTCCCCTACCACAACAAACGTCTTCAAAGAAATGAAGGGTTAACGCTCCATTTAATATGGAGTTGAAGGAAACACGGAACCTATGCACAAGGTGTGTTGCCGCACAGGATTCTCTGCGCAGAGAAACATAAGTTGAGAAGGAAGGTTAGGAAACAAGATTAAAGTTGAAGAAAAGGTTAGAGGTGCGAAAAAATAGGACAGCAGTTAACCTACAAAAAGATGGTCCTTAACAGAACCAAACAAATATTTGATTTTATCAAAAAGAAGGCCTATATAGCTTTCAGCTCGGGACCTCAGATTTTCCCATTGGGAATGCTTATATCTATGAAAACCGAATTTGTATCCCCACGAGGAGTCGAGTCCCTGGAACTGGGTGATAAATTTGTCGAAGCAAGTAGCTCCTCTGGTGATGTAATAAGGCTGGCGAGGAAGGGCAAAAGGTAAACCCTTCGAACTCATTGACCAAGCTATTCATTCTGCCCTGTTCCTTCCTAACTTATGAGCTAAGAAACCATTGGAATTGTTACTGATGTAATTCTTTGACACAATTCCTGTAAAAAATAGCAACATTTAACAGCGTAGTCACTGCTTGAAGAGAAAAGCCCTTTCATATATTTTTTGCCCAAGTTATAAGTCCAAAAAATGCATGTTAATTTTGCAATGTGGAAACGAAACACACAAAGATTACTTCAAGGTTAACCTATGTCTACTGTATTTGAATGAATTATGTTCGGAACGCCTGTTTTTTCGTTTACTTTGCATTCTAGAAATGAATGTAAGTAGTTGTAAATATGTTTAATTTTCCAACGTTGTCCCGCCTGAACTGCGTACATCACAGTTTTTAGCTATGTGAGGTGGTAAGGGAGAACGACTTCAACCTTATTCGAATTGTATGAAGTGACCGCACACGTTTCGTAGACAATCATACCTGATTTTATATTTTCGACGTTGGGTTGTTCAAATTTATAATTTAATAGAAATGGGTTTAATCAAGCTCTGGATGAGATGTCAGTAAATTTCACTGAAATACAATAACCCGCTCATTGATTGAGTCATGCATTGCATAGCGTAGTAAAATGTTACCATTCCACGTACAGTTATAAAATTCCATTCTTTACAATGTAAACGTTAGAAATGGGAAATGAACAAATATGATTACGACAAAAAACTTTGAATACAGTTTGTGTTAACAAGTAGCTATATTCAAATGTGTCCATTGTAATACCTCAAAAAATTTTTAATTCATTTTATGAGGATTTTCCTCACATTCTCTCCAGAGTCATCCGAGAGGAGCTTTAGCTCCAGTACTATAGCGGCTCCAGCGGCACGGCCAGGCGGTAAGGTCGGAGATAGCGGGGCTGGGACAACAAAGATACTTTTGAACCGATTCCTTACGCTTAATTTACGTACAAACTTTAATTTCGTATTAATGTTGCTGCCATGATGGCTAGTGTTAACGTTTTCGCGATGTGTTTTCTGAAGCTACTATTGAGCGTAGTGACTGCTACTACACCAACGTGTTTTTAACGTGGTTTGCGCCGTCACCAGGGGCGATCTTGGGCCCCTTCTCTACGGGTCACCGCCGTCTCGTCTGTTATTAAACTTGGCATCTTTCCTCTTATTCTTTATCTTTGTGTGTTTGTGCGAGTTTTTGATTATTTCTATTGCCGGCTTTCGTTTAAATTCTTGCTTACATTTACTTAAAGGTTGCCTTGGCGACCACCTTAACTTAGCTAACTTAACTTAACCTTACCTTACCTAAACTAAACTTACCTTACTTATTTTAATCTAGGATGAGAGCTCAAGCTGTTACAGGGGGTCTATAACTCCCCTATTTTGAGCTCCATCTTCTCTCTTACTGTTTTCTTGAAAGTCCGGTAATACTTGCCTTTGACCTTAATCTTCTTAACTCTTCCTGCCATAAAGTTTCTACACTGGACGAACTATAAAGTTCAGGTGTGGTTTATTTCACGTTTAATGTCTACTTTGTAATTTATTTTTGCTATGTCTGTTATATTACTGACTATTCTAATAATGATTAATTTTCTTGTCACCCTCCTTACGTGTAACCCTGTCATCTTCTCGCAGTATATTCAAGAGTAGCTGAAGAGTGGTCCGGTGCTTTCGTCGGAGCCTCTTTATCCCTTCCAGCTGCCTTGTTTAGGTAATTTGTCCTTCTTAACTCTTTGATCATTTCTGATAATTTTGTGTAATAACTCAACTTCGTAAAATTTGCTTTGGCTTCAATTACTGATTTATTTTAGCAGACGAGGCGAAGCTCCTGTGAGTGCCTTGATGGTTGCCGCGCTCTTTGAACGCTCCGCCGCCAGCACACACTTTTCTCGGATACGAGGGTGAGCCGCTTCTTTAACCGCAACGGAGACGTGGTGTTGCGCCTGGTCGCTGGTGCTTCATCCGGGGACGTACCGTACCTCCGCCGCGCCGCATAACAACCGGCGGGCAGTTGTCCTCCTGCGTGTCCGTTCTGCTGACCGCTTTGGTGACCCAAGACTATATTCTCCTGATTATCGCTGCAAGACCCGAGCTACCGCTTGACTACTCCGCAGCCGTTTTGGTGGACGTTCCCGTTCAAGCCCAATTAAGACCATCGCCTAGACGGGGAAAAGCACACTCCTGGCATTTCGCATATTTTACCTTTTTAAACTTTTAAGAAAGATTGTTTCTAGCAGTCTGCCAATTAATAAATGAAATTCCATACTATTGGAAGAACCTTGCTTCCCAATAGTTTTTAATGCTTGCTTGGTTGCCTGTCTCTTGATACGAGCAGGCTGTTAGTTTATTTTAACGTTGTTCTCCTAAGCTTGGAAAGGTGCGGGAGTCCTAAATAAATTGATTTTCCTTGTTCTTGCTTTTATTTCGTCTTGGCTAGATTGTGTGGACGGAAATACTCCACAATTTGTCCCTTACGGTAAATAAAATGCTTAAATTTTTTCAAAATAGTTTACTAGCTAGAACTGCAGGGGAACGTCGTTGCTCACAGTGTTGGACAAACTCCGGTCATTTTCTAAAATATTGCAAAACGTCAAACAAACCAACGTTATGTGACAGATATAATCTTGATGTGAGCTCCAAAGCAATTGCGCACTCGCAAAAAGTGAGCGAAGAAATTAAACATAAAAGACAAATGCTTTGAACCAAAATTCACTTGCACCACTTACTTTAATTAAACAAACAAATAGAGTGCACAGTGCGAAGAAAAAACTCAGTTGTGATGCAACTATAGTCTCTTTCAGAGGTAGATTTTCAACACCAATGTGCACACGTTAAGAGTTCAAACGCAACAAACATCGCTCGTAACTATGAACAAGCATGATAGCTGGAGTGCTGCAGTTCCTCATGGCCTCGAGGCAGTTCTCTTGGTGTCTATTTTAGTGAGTTAAAATGAGCATATGTACAGTGAAATTACGATGCTTGAATACGCCTGTGAGAAAATTTCAGGGTTGCCTCGAGTCTTTTTAGGACCAATGATGAGCTACTAGAATAATTTACATCTCTCGCCACGCTCTTAGAGTAACATCATTTTCTACGTTTTCACCTATTTAAAGTGATGAACGGTACGAACGATAATATTCAGCTCTTGAAGAATACATGTTCGATGAATGTGAACACATCTATTAGGCTTTAACACATCTTATTTCCATCGCGACTGGTAAATGCCGTTTGATCATCACGTGAGAGATTAAGCCATGCTGCGATATAAGTGTTCACGTGGCAACGAATAGATTTCTAGAAGACGGTAACGCGGAACGTGGTTAAACAGGTGCGTAACTGCGTGTGATTGTATAATGTTTGATTATCCTAAATAAGTTATGGTACATCAAGCAACAAACAAACAAAAAAATTCCCAGTATTATTGAAAAGATCCAGGTTCATTAAGAATCTCTACCATTCGATTACAAACAGAAATAGTTAATTTTCGTATTTCATCACGAGACGCTGTTAACTTACACTTGAATAGCTCTCCATAAATTTCCTTGTAAGTGTACTGCCTACAATTCTTGTATATGTCCTTCTTCAGGATCCCCACAAGTTCTCGATTGGATTCAAATCGGGAGAGCATGGTGATTATACCGTTACACACTCGCCAACGAACCTCAGAGGGGTTAAAAAATCTTGCGTATTTTCTGCAGAGTGAGACCACGTGTTATTACTGAAGCAGAAGTCTTTTGCGCCTCTGCAGAGGCACGCCATTTAACTGCAGGAGCAAATGTGCTTCCTGGAGCTGGCAGTAGGACACGGAAGTTACCTTCACCCTCTCCGTTACTCTAAACGGTCATGTCAGGTCATTGCCAACTATTCCTTGTAAATCATTATACGTCATCCCTGTTGGCGACGAAAACGATAATGACGCTCTTGACCATTTTTGACCCAAACTCTCCCTGTCCGTCAGGCCAGTCCTGAGTTGCTCTGTGAATATCACGAGCTTCATGTCAATCATCACGTACATTTTAGTCCATTCCAACCGTAATACCTTATGTCGTAGAGTCAAGGGAGGTCGTATCTTCAGGGATATGTTCTTCTCCATACCAATGAGTAACTTGCATCGCGTGGATTTGGAAACAGATGGGGTGTTAGCTTGACCATAGAGTGCTTTTGAGGTATGAGCAGGCTTTTTATAGATTTACCTCTTAACATCACGTAGATCCCGGTCAGTGACAGCCTCCAAAACGTCAACATCCATCCCCATTTTCTTTGGTTAAGTATGAAGTAAATATCTCTATACTGTTTCAACATAATGGCCGACGCCACTAGCTATCAACTTGCAAGAGGTTCCTTCACCCATCTTCTTCTTGATAACCCTTCCTTCAGCCATCTTATTCCTCATAACCTTTCCTTCAGGTATCTGCCTCCTGATTGGAGAAAGATGGATATCCCTCTGATAACCCAGTGATAGGAGCTCTTGATAGAACGATTTCTTCATCAGTTAACATGCAGCGTGACGTGACACGGTCAAATTGCCGTTTACGTGTATCTACTCGTTATGAATGGCCCCTCGTATTCTGATACGTAATGCGAGAACTGCCATATCATAGCTTGCTGGTTCACAATAGAATAATTCATGAGAATTTCTGTTTAATTGCATCTGCTAAAAACCTAAAAACTAGGTTACGCTAATAGCGTTGTGTCAAGGCAAGCAGGATCGGCATGGTTAGGTGGCATTCTGGCGACCTTGCCAGGGGGTTTGGTGGTATGGTAAATGTCGGCGTACGAAGAATCGTCTATTCTGAGAAGATCAGCAATGCGCTCGAATCTTATGAAGAAGGAAGTGATATTGTCACCGTCTTTATAGACTGGTAACTTGGGCCGCTCGGGCAATTCCAACGCAGGAGTACCGGGAGATGTGCGAACGCGGACCTCAGCTTCCAATTTTCTTAACTGTAACTCATGCATGATCCAATCGGACTTTCTCGGCTTCGGCTTCAATTTGGGCTTTCTCGATTTCCCGTTCCCGTTTCCAATCTTCCCTGGCTATGGTTTGTTGTGTCAACACAAACTCTGACAGTTTTGTGCCCTCGAGGCCTAGCCTTTGTCCTTGGGCCTTGAGTTCCTCAAGCAGTGCAGTCATGATTTACTCAACACATTGGCACGTAACAACTTGACGGCGAACACGATTTGGTAGAATAACCAGTAGAGGTACAATACCTCAGCGTCAAGATGGAGGGCAAGTTTATGAAAACAGATCTTACCGTTCAATTTAACAGTACGAAAAAAATTTACTTGAACATTAATTTTACATATGAAAGATTATCGGTGAATGATGAGAGAGAACTCTAATTTTACAGCATACCAATAAGTGGGTTTTTAGAATCACAGTTATTAACAGCTGAGCACGGAGAGTCGGACCAGTACAAAAATTACACTAGAACAGTTTAACAAAAGCAGTTAGGCTATAGCAGTTCTGAATTTGCGATATGGGTAAAGGCGCAATCGCTACGATCTGGCCTGTCGGACAGATAAACAGGAACCATTCTTAAAAGACATCAAATACGGCTACCGAAAGAGTGAAATAGAGCAACAAATTTATCAACTAGAACATAAAACAATTTCACGGAGTATTTTAACCACAGATAGATCATAATGGTATACTATACACTGTAATTTCATTTGATATTCACCTGGAGTGCGGGGCGGCAAGCGTATGCTGCACAACGCGCAACGAGCTCCAAGGTAGAGATAGAGATGTAGAATATTCATTAGAAGAAAATCGGACCGATGTCCTTACACGGGGCACTGCGAGTATTATAGTTACTTGTTTAAAAAAAGCATGATATAAATCAACTCGCAATGAAAGGCAAAACAATGCCACTAACCTTAGGACAAACAGAACATTCGAAAATAAAATTCGCTCGGCGGTTATTAATCTTTCTCTCACAAATGAAAGACTTCAGTAATCGGTATAATTGTTGGCACGCCACAGTAAAGATAGGCGAATGGATATTAGGAGATTAATAACTCTAAACAAATATTTTTAAATAATTAAACATTTTCATTATATACGCAATACGTGCACTCATGAACGACAAATCATAAACTGAAGTTTGAGGCTTATTTTGAAATTTTCTAACCTTACTACAGATAAGAGAAACACATCCTGTAGAAAAAAAATGATACGGTCAGACGCTTTTTTAAATTCTGCCAATCTTCCTTAAACACACGATGTTCTAAATTGTTTTTCAGAGAACTAG
This sequence comes from Platorchestia sp. MABIK, assembly GCA_014220935.1. Lineage (NCBI taxonomy): Eukaryota > Metazoa > Arthropoda > Malacostraca > Amphipoda > Talitridae > Platorchestia > Platorchestia sp. MABIK. Next base: position 56,802 of record JACJUY010001436.1, on the reverse strand, counting down.
CAATACCAATTAAGGAAAAATAATTCCTGAAACACAAGCAGTCACTTATTCAAGGTTGACTGGTGTTTTTGTAAGAACATAAGAAAAAACCATAAACAAAGAAACATGGCGTTGAGCTCAGAAATGGAATGGAATAGACCTCCGAATTCTCGTATCAAATCTAAATGGTAAGGCAAGCTCTCTAAGGGATTTAATATTCCTAAGTAAGCCGTAGGGCAGTCATTAAAGAGAACACAAGAGAGGGTCATGTTTTAAATAAAGTAGGACGTGGGAGAAAGATGACTCTATCTGAGAAAATAAGAAGGAAAATGCCCAGAAATGCTACGCGCCATCTTTGTGCTTCGACTAAAGACAAACTGGATGCGTTGGCGACCCAATCCCTAGGTCTCACAAGAGAGTAGGGAGAGTTCTGAAGAGTGGAGATCTGAAGGCATGTCGTCTGACAAAGATGCGGTTTCTGAAGCCAATGCCACCCAGAGCGAGGACTTCGTTGACCAAACGTAACGTGGAAAACGACATGGTATTCTGGAAACAGGTTTTAGACCAAAATGAGACCGAAATCGATCTCTTTGGCCACGGCATATCGCACGCGTGTGCTGGAAATCTGGCGATGCTCATCTTCCGACAACATCATTCCAAAAGCGAAGCTTAGAAATGGAAGCTTGATATTATTGAGATTTTTTGCTGCGTCTGGAAGACTTGTCGAGGTTGATAAAATAGGATAAAAGGAGAACATAAAATTTTGGACAATAACCTACAAGTTTTTGGTAAGAAAGCTCAATCTCGGTCGCCTTTGGAGTTTTGTACACATGACGATGACTCCAAGCATAGTTCTCAATTTGTCAGTGCGAGGTTGGAAAGAAACTGAATTTAAGTATCAGAGCTGCTATTTCAAGTGGTTCACACATCAATCTAAGAACAAATTCATGGAAAATATTAAAACAAAATCAAATGATGATTAAACCTTGAAACTCAAGCATTTGAAAAAGTTTCGTCAAGAAAAATAGAAGAATTTTACACTTGAAGAGTGAGTGTACTTGACCGGAAAGAGATTATGATGAACAATTTCGTCAAGTTTTGGTATTTGAAGGATTTACAATTGACTGTTAAACAGTTTGTGCTAAGACCTCAAGACCTTTGTTAATACTATTATAAATTATTTTGTACTTGATTTATTTGGCAGTTCCTATTTACTAATAAACTCTTTCTGTTCCTTAGTGTATACCTCGTGAATTTTTTATTTCAATTTTTTTCCTGCTATCGTGTGTTTCAATATAATAAAATATATGTTACAAGAGGGCGTACAATATGTGTACCTATCAGTGTATGTTTATTCAACAAACAGCCTAAAAACCGTTTCTTTAAAAACAATGTTTTGACAAATTTCTATCTTCAGAAAAATGATTTTACGAAAAAACTAAGATGGACTGAGGGCTAGTTATAACATCCTAACACGTCTCTCTTCGCTCGTGACGCAACTAACCAATCAGCTCATAAGTAACCAAACACAGATAGTATTAGGTACCAGCATGCTGGCCGTAGCCAGGTGTCGAAAGGTCGCTGTAAAAAAACAGAAATAGAAAATTTGTGTGCAACATTCTCACTTATGTACTGGAGGACACAATATGAAACCGGGATTCATTGTTTCCTTGACATTTTATACTATGAACGATCATTAGAAATGTTTTTTTTTCAGTATTCCTAAAAAGTTTTATGAACTCTAATTTTATACTGTAAATACTCCACGGTTTGGACTGTATGTAGCGTATTTTAATCTCAGAGTAGAAAAGTACAACATTCAGATCCTGGCTTACATTCCCTAGCTGGTCACAAACTCACTTCTCCGAAGCCATAAAAAATTTGCGAATATACTGAAAATGAGAATATTCACACACTCGTTTATACATGAACACACAGACATTAACCGCTGATGGATAATATGGTAATATATGCATATCATCACACATCAATTGTTCGTAAAAGTGATGCGAGGGATTTACTTTTGAAATAAACATCAAACTTATTTATTTCCCAAAATTATTTGCGCAATTATTCAGATCCTTTTAACTTAGTAATAAAATTTGTGAACGGTAAGAAGTTAAAACCTAATTTATTTTAAACAAACATTTCTATGCTTGACTAATTTCATGTTTTGCTTGCAATGTTCTTTAAATGATGACACGGTGGTTTTTGCAACTTTGTGCTCTTTCCTTTGCAGTTTCCTTAACGTTCCATAGTAAATCAGAAAAGAACTGAGCTATGTTTAAATGCTGTTTTTGAATATTTTCATCTGTTGGTTTGTTGTACAAACTCGTGACTTATTGTTGCCTCTTATCAGAAAAGTCTTATGAGGACAAATCTAGAGAACGAGTAAGCCAAAAAGCGTCATCAAATTGCGAAATCAAATGATTGGGAAAGTCCTCGCTCATGCAACAATGCCATTGCTTCTTCTGCTGATGTGGGCTGTGGCTTCATTCCGTCGAAATTAAACTATGTGTTAGTTCTATCTTTCTAGTTCTGGAATGAGAAACTCTTCTATGTTTTGGTATTTTTCAACAGTAACTGTTTAGGTTATCCTACCATTTAAAAAAGGTTTAGACCAAATACAGTTGAAGCAGTTATTCCGCACTACGAAGTAAGAACAGGAGTCTCTTGAACTTCACGTGGAACAAAATAATGTTCGTTTAGCTCAAAACTGTTTTCCTTTTGAATTTACAGGATCTATAGGTTTCATTGTTTTTTATTAACAAATTAAAAAGGTCAGTTTCTTTTGGGCTACCAGATAAATACACAGCACGCGGCGCGCATTGCATTTCCTACTTTGTGGTGGGTGGCCTACATGCAGGCTCGCATCTGAGATGTAGAAATGATATCCAAAAATGCCATCAATCATACACTACGTTATGCTGATAAAGTACGGTTGGACAGTATAAGTGTGAAGGGTACGATATAACTTCTTCCAGGGATTCCAACGTGGCAGATGAAAACGAAACATTTTAATGCTGGTCAACTCGCTCGGATTTTGGGCTTGAGTACTTTGTGCTGAGTTGCTAGGGTAGCCACAAATTTTTCATGACGCTTTTCTATTACTGAGCTTCAGAATTCTTAAATATGTCATGCATCAATCACAAAATTTGAATAGTATATTATACAAAAGTATATCTCAATTAGCCACACAACTAGATATTCGAGTACATATGTCAGTTACACATTTACACTTATGGAAGAAGAATCGAAATTGGAAGTGATAAAAAATCTTCATTTTCCACTGTAAAGTCAAATGTTTTTCCCAAATATACCTGCTTCCCGAGTGATATCAATAATTATGTTCACAATTTCATCACGAAAAGAAGCCACACCTTTTTGACACATCACCCATATTTAGTACATCTTGACCATTGCGATCGAGTGCTGCATCACTCCGTTTGAATACCCCGCCGAAGTCGAGTTGCATTCACGTGATTTACTCAGAACGGGGGTTTGAGCTCAAATAATTCCCAGCCTAGGAACGCCATGTTTAATAATCGAGCAAAATATTTCTCAAATCGAGCTAATTTTTAAATGCATCGGTAAACGTATATTATTTATAATTCGGGACGCTCAATCCCCAACGTATTGAGTCGAGCCGGCCTGTCGCTGGACCTTTGTTCTCCGTATCGTGGTGTGGGTTTGCATAACTCGATAGAATAAATTAATAGAGCCGATAGCCTCGCCAGTTTTGAGAAAGTTGCGCTTCTGTGCGCAAAGCTGAGCGACTGGAAATTTCAGGGAATGCATAAGGTACAAATTTGAATGACTAAAGTTCTCCGAAATCAACGATAGGGAGCGTCAATTATTTGAGTTTTGGGAATCATTCTAAAAACATTTAAAGGAAAAATTCATTCGAATAAATATTAGACAGTGTTTGAAAACAGACGCATTGAAAACTTCGCTCTTGAGAAAAGTCCTGACATTCCATAAAATGATAATGAATTGAGGTTAGATATACAGTACAATACCAATAAAGAACTAAAATACTGGTTGTAATGACAGTATCGGCAGTGTGAAAGTTTTGCATCTCAAAAAAAGGAAATAGTTTTTTCGTTGAAGGCATATTCGTGTTTTGTTTCAAATTCACATTGCTACTAAAAAAGTTGTCGACGCTCTAGGTCGATCATGGGCACACACTGCTGCACTATCTGCAGGGCTCAGCCTCAAAACCGCTGCATGCAAAAGACTTATGAGCGCATTGGCTTGCCGAACACTGTAGCGTGGGCTTTAAAAGATTTTACGATGAAATAGTGAAGGCTTTTCTCGCCTGCACTCTCAAAAATCAAATCAACGAGTTGTAAATCATACGCCTGCTATTAATATATTTCAAGGGTAAACGACTGCATTCGAGTCCCATGTTGAATCATGTTGAATCAAGTTTAAAGCCCCTTCAGTCACCAAGTTCATCGCATACTTTATTTGGTTTCAATTCTGCTGAAAAACTTATTCATCACAAGTAGAATACCACGTTGTAATAAGTTGTTATTTCAGACGCTTGAACACTAAGTTGTTTAGAACCATGTGTTTTTCTTGACTCTTTTTCTTGGAATACAATATTGGCGGAAAAATCATCACACATAAACTTAATCAAATTAAAACTATTAAATGAGTACAAACTACATAGAACAAAAAATCTCAGAAGCTCACCAGAATATTATGTATATTTTTTGCTATGAATCATAACATGTAATGTCAAATATATACATACCCTTGGGCAAGCATGAAGGAGCAGGGCAGTGGTTCGAGACAGGAAAGTCATCTAAGCTTTTCCCAAAACCACAACTGCTCCTAATTAATGAATGGTTTCTCAATGGTTTCCTGAGTTCAGTGTTGTTCATAGTTGCATATTGGCACAAAAGATAGTTCCAAAAACATTGCATCACTAAACAATAATATTGTCCGCACGTGAATGAATATGAAAAAAGAAGCAGCCCAGCAAGTGAATTGAGGTGGCCCGTATGACCTGTTCTATTAATACGTGTTCTTAGATTCATGGAGAAATGGGTTGCAAAATCAGAATTGTGAGATTTGTAGCATTCCCCATATCGCTTTGACGGTTTATTCCTCATTCAAGTATATATTGCAACATCGTAAGTTATATCAAGAAAGGAGCAACAACAGAAACATTCGGATAGTTCACAACACCAGAAGTTGAGTTTTTTTATATAACATGCATGACAATGGGAACTTTAGATGAAGGTCATTTATGTACATTGATGATACTCTGACGCAATGAACTCCTTTTTTGATGCTTCTTAAATATTTCACTGTTTATTTTTCAATCATAACATTTTATGTGTGTCAAGCAATGCTAAACAAGCACGGAAGAATGATTCTCGTAATATTTCATTACTCATTAGGATCAAGGAAGGAAATTTTCACATAATTTTTTAGCATGTGAAGCAATCAAGTTTTCTAAAATTCTCAGTGTGTGCAGGAATAAGCAAACACTTCTATATTAAACACGTACGCACAAGATGCAAGACGATGCATTTCAGGAACATGCACTTCTAATTTCATAGTTTTGAAAAAAATATGGTACAATTAACACCTGTATTTCGGTGATTGCGTCTCAAGCAATTATTGACCTATCTTGCTTAAAATCATTTGATAAAAGCACTTTTCACGAATGGTAACTTGGTACCGAAATGAAACACGGACATTTCGCTCATCGCTGTGAAACGTGTTAGCCAACAAAGTTGAAGCTTTTCGAAGGAAAATAGCATGAAGATGAAGTTGACATGGTTGCGCTGAACTGAAACCAAGGCAAGGATAGATTTGAGAGTTGCGAAACTCAGGAGAACGCCACTTTAAGTTATCTTTAAATTTTAAACTGGAGATTTTTCCATCGTAAAGTGATTTTCAATCGTTTTTCTACGCTGCGAAATAAAATCCTCGTGTACCGTAATTATCCATTTTTAAAATTATCTACACCTATTCGATCTAGATATATTACACGGGAGGAATAACGATTACCAACTGTAACTTTGAATTAAACCACGTTTTTTTATTCTATAGTTTACAAACCATCCGTAGTTACTTTACTGCGTTTCAAAATTATACCCACCCAAATCAGTTTCTTGTCAACAAATCAAATGATTTTCCGTGAAAAAATTTGAAATTTTATTCTTAGTATAATAGATAAGAGTATGTCAAGTAAAGTCTAAAGGTTGAGGCCATTTTCCATGACAATTTTTTCCACTTCGATTATGTTTATTCTTGCATTTATTGTTTTCTACAATTATTTTAGCACACAACAATCATGAGAGGATATCTCGTCGAGTGTTCGTCATTGTTTGCTGATGTAATTTTGCACCTTATCACCTCATACTTTTGAGTTTTTGATTACGTAGAAAACACATGCATTTAAGCTGCCTGCAAGCATCATAGACGCTCTAACTGCTTCCTGCCTGTTAATAATATTGCTTCTCTCTTCGAATGAGATCCCTCTGATTTTCCTTGAAACTTTGCTCAGGTTAGCATATGGCTCCTTTTTGGTTGTTCGCAGTAGAGTGATGGCTTGCAAACAAACTACGCAGTGATCTCTTAGACTCCTGCACGAGTACATTCTACGAAAACGCAGAAGCGTGGGCCCCATAGAATTTAAGCTTGAAAAGACATAAAACATAAGCAAAGGTATGTTTTCAACATGTTATTTGAGCATATTTGGTTGTTTACTCAATTGTACAATATAATTTTTCTAAGAAATTAATTTTTCCCTGAAATGACAACACTATGTTACCACTAAGTTAGAGTGGACCACGCAGCCGTTCGACAGATTTGGTTTGTTTATGAATTCAATTATAGCGACTGGCCAGCGTCAGAGAGAACCGTTTGAAGCAATCATGCAATCATTCATTTCTTTAGAAGCCATTGTTTTATTACATTTCCATGGGTGAGCATCCGACATTTGTAGTTTAAACGTTGGTACAGTTCATTAACTTTATTAATTTTTTCTGTATTTAAGCTAAATAGTTACAGTGCATCTAGTTATAAACTAATATTCAGTTATCCGTGAACTATTTATTGGTAACCTGGAATTATAGGACATTAGTGATACTTGGAAGGATTGGACCACGGACTAAATGTTTGGTTTTAATATAAAATAAATCCTTTCCTCAGAAATCATGATGCTGTATTCACAAAAAAGGCCACCGAATTTTGAACATTATAAAATTTTCAATACAACCTATTCATGCCAAATTCGGATGCATATGACTTTTTTCGTTCTCATATCTGAGTAAACCAAGATAAGTTGTTTCCAGGGAACACTCTAAAACTCGTAATAGATATTCCGTAGGGGATAATTTGACCACCAAAATATCTCGTTTAAACTCAACGTTTTTCAAAACTGACTACGTACAGTGAGTGTCGTATTTGGCTTGTTAATTCAAACTTGACTACTTGACTACTTTACTGTATTTAGTCAACCATACCATCAGAGTAAAATCTTTCCAGCATCTTGGTCCTCACAGTCTCGTGCTGCTCGACGTTCTTCTTTTGTCTGTTGGCCCTGCAGTGGCGCAGCGTTTATGACTTCGTGGGATTTGCAGGTGAGGCTGTTCATGGACCACTAACTTCACAATCCTAGATCCTGAATTTCTTTCAGATTAGATCACTAGTTAGTTTCAGCCCCCCTTATCATAACAAAGATGTTTAAAAAGACGAAAGATAAAGGCGACATTTATTAAGGAGTTAAGGGAACGAGGAATTTGTGCACAAGAGTGTTCCCATACATGTTCCCTTGCGCATTGAAACAATGAAGCAAAAACGAAGGTTATGAAACAAGATAAAAGTTGAGAAAGAAAGTCAGAGGATCTACAAAATTGGACAGCAGTGATCCAAGAAAGATAGTCGGAACAAAACAAAAAACTATTCTATTAAAAAAAAACCGTCTACCTAACCCACAGCTCGGACCTCACAGTTCTCTCTGTGTTTTTTTTAGATTTCGAAATTATTTCGAATCCAAAATAAATTGATCTGCTTTCTTTGTGATGAAATTGCAGGATTTTTTTTGTTAACTTGGTTTCAACAGAGGCTAGAGAGAAAATCATTTCCACAGAATGTCACAAACCAGTCGGATGGAATTGAGTTAGACAGAAACCTAGTACTTTATTAGTGAGAGGAAAACCGGAAAGCAGAATTATGGCATCCACTCACATCTTTTCCACAGGAGAACGTAAAGGAAAATGTATTCGCACCTTCCATTCTTAAAAGTACAATGGTTCCATTATGTTATAATCTTACAACACGCGAAGAAGGCATTTTTGATTTCTGTTATCCTGCGAACATCTTTCTTGTGAGACAAATTAATGCAGGAGGCCTTGCGAATTTTATTTCAGGTAGATTCAATTATAACCTTCCGATGTTTTAGATCTACGTCACCAAGTTCGCTGAAAATTGGCAGAATAACAACGGTTGAGTTGAATGAAATCTACGAAGTAAAAATAGCTGTGTTTTTGTTTTCTGTTATAATTAATACCAAAAGTAGTTTATTCAAAGAGTTACAGGATTTTTATGCATGTGAAACATGGGATGGTCTTGAAAATTAAATTTACAGTAATTGTTCCCTTTCATTTATGCATTATTAATAAAATCAAAATACAACACCTTTTTATTGGATCACAGACAAAAATTGGGACCTTAGTGCAAAGTGAAACGATCTATGAATGTATGAGGCTGCGTGCGTGCATAACGCCTTATAATAGAAGCGGTTTTGGGAGTCCGGCGGCAGCCCAAATGCACACACTCTGCACGAGGTGTTCGCCATGGTGTTCGCATGGCCTGCACTGAGACACGCAGGAGCGCCGCGACGCTCTCCAGTTACCGCCGCAAAACATTTTGGTTTTAAAATTATCGCGAAAAATGACGCGGCTTTCGAACGAGACTACCAGCGCATATCTAGACGACGGATTAGGGGTTGACCGATCCATAGACCACATGTGATGAACATCCGAGTACATATTAGTAATGTTCATGCAGACCCATGGGCAGAAAGAGAACGGGTGGAAATTATAGAAATGACACGGACTGAAAGAATATTGGTAGTAATTCATTATTCAGTAAAAATATATTGTTTGCAGCATGTAATTCATATACAAATTTTACTACTATTTTAAGGCGTTCTTCGGGTGATTAGGTGCGTTTCCAGTTCGCTTGTTTGCGAGTATCGCGACAAACAAGTGCTTACAAAATTTTGAAAATATTGACGTCAATGCTCGTGTTTTCTCTATTTCTTGATAATATTCAAGGTCTTGAGAATAGATGATGGTGTTCTGCATACCCATCCCGACGAAAGTTTAGTGGATGAACTCACTTCCTGTACTGAAATAAAGGGAAAATTTGAAATAGTTGAGTCATACATTATCCTTGAAACTGCCCATCTAGCTGGAGCCGTAGCCAATGATGTTTGTCTTGAGTACATCAGCGCCGGTCAGCGCCCGTTCCAGCCCGCTTCCGTTTATAGGCTCTTAAGTGGACGCAGCCTTAGCTGATAAGAACGAGTCGACGTGACTCAGCGCGCTAGTAAATACGCGCAGATGCCTGCTCACAGAACTTAATCATCATTTCAGAAATCGCAGCAGAAAGCCTCGTCGAGAACATTTAAAATTTATTTATGTTACTCGCAGCTCTACAGGTTTGTCGAAGAGTGTCGATGAACTCAATTTTATCATTGGCTCCATTTGCCCTGCAATTGAACGCAGCAAATTGCCGCTGTGTAAATTGTATCTGTGTAAATGAACACAGTAAGACCCGCACAGCGCAGTTCAGGGCAGCAACGTTCGCGTAAGGTCAGGTCGCCATAGCAATGCAGATGGCGGCCTAGCGGCAGTTCAAAATTACGCCGTCCCCCCCTGATGTCTGCGCTAAAAGCAGCTGCTGCAGTCAAGTGGACATGTTTGTGCTCTGTTGAGCTGTGCCAAGGGTGCCTGTCACGTGAATTATTGTCGCTGGCTTCCCCCGGCCACAGCGTCGGATCTATACTGGGTACAAACTGTGGCTAAACTGTTGAGTCAAAACCTAAATTGTTGAACAGGGCCTGAGCTTATTTTAGTAATTCATAGAGTTATGAACGCGTTACTAAGCTTTCGTCATGCCCTGAGAAAACACATTTCTCAAAAAATTAATCAAAGGTTTCATTTCTCCGAATTTGTTTTTACAAGCTAGTGCCAGGTTTTTATTTCGAGTGAAATCAGCTCGAAAGCAAACATGAGTCCGAACACATGAATTTCTATTGAGAGTTTCACTAAAAGAGAAGTCTTAAATCATTATTTTTAATAAGGTACTAAGCCCTGCTCTGTGTTTGATAGCCTATTGGTTTACTTTGCGACATGTACAGCTGTTTAGGACATTGACTGGTTTATCCGAGTTTAAATCACAAAAAGTCCTTGCGTTGTGCAGACAGTCCGACAGAGGCCGTTAAAAAAAAGAGGGTCGCGGATGGTCACAGATATTTATTGCCAAAGTTTTCGACCAAAAAGTAGACATTTCGATGCCACGGCAGGTGTGGTTCATTTATAAAGCGGCTCTGTTTCGCTTTTGCTAGCCAATAAATTGTCGGCACATCGCCACTGGTTTCTAAACTTCATTGTGAAAACACTGCCAAACTTACTTGAAAGAAAAATTGCACAAACGTAGCTCAAGTGCTTATTTCTCCCTCACAATCCTGACAACGATGTCAACTTTGCGTTACGCCATGTTTAGGCAATCATAGTTTATTTTAACTCAAACATCATAAAGTGATTTGGAAAATATTCTTGCGTTTAGAATACTCGTTTACATTTTTTGTAAGACTCAAATAATCGCGCGAAGTAAAATAAATGCATGAATCAACAATGAAATCCATCATTCACACAATGCTGTCTTTTAGTTTAACTCATTTCATCGACGTAGAGACGCGCGTCACGCCGAGGCCTTTGATCTTTTGTTAGAAGTCGTGATCTTTTTAGAGAGGCTGTTTATCTGAGATATTTCTCAACATAAAATTTGTCTGTTAGTCATGTTGCAAAGTAAATTTATATCAGCTAAAATAGTTTTTATAAAACTGGCGTACAAGACGGTTTGGAACTTTCCTCGCCAAATTGATATTTTTTAGTAGATCCTACTCACTCACTGTACAGAATTTAGGTTCATTACCACAAGTCCAACCAAAAAACAAGAATACTTACCTTCGATTAGTGACCGAATTGAATCATTCGCGATACAGAAAACTTTGAATTATCCCCTTGGTAATACCAAGCGCAGGGCGTGGAAGTTAGCTACTGAGCAAGTCATTGTACAAAATCGTCTGAGTTTTTTATGTGTGTAGATAAAAGACGAAAATAAATTACACAATTTCATTTCTGCATAATAAACCCTGTTTAATATGGAACCAAATCAGAAGTTGAGACTGATTCACTTTTATCAAATTGCTGAAAATAATTTGAATGCTGGAGATAGTAACAACACGGAACTTACATGTTTCATTATATTGCGAAGCATTTCAGATTTCCATTTCCTACGTATTTTAGGGAGCTTCAGAACAAAAACTCTTATTACATTACACTTTCTCATCCGTTGAATTTTCCACGTCATACATTCGAAAATGAGTGGAATAATACAAAAAATACATCGAATCAAAATTAAAAAATCACAAAAACTACCTAATATCTTTTCAATTTTTCAATCTTTATTCGTTTCTTACGTACTAAATCTAATTTTTTTTAGTGTGTGTTTTTGTGCGGCTAAATTGTAATAACATGCAGTGGGTGACTCTTCTTAGAACAAAATCAAATGAGGAAGAGAATGAGTGGCAAAAACCGCTCAGAAGCTGCACGGGTGGCGCACGTGCCTCCGCGAACTGCCGTACGCGTCGCCGGGACATGACACCTCAGAGCGCGCTTGTGATGCGAAAGGCTACAATTTAAATCAATCAACTGCAATTACAGTAGTGTTTACTGTTCCTGGATCACTAAAGTTGACCAATGCTGAAATCGAAATAGCAAGTTTGGAGAAATTTCCCTACATCTAGTAATTAACGAGTGTTTTGTTGATTAGTAGTTGACATTTGTGAGGGTATTGGCGTAAGTTAGGAGTAAAATGTGTGCAAATAGTGTTGAAATTATAAGAATCTTAATCATGATCTTTCTAATTTTGTGTCAATCAAATGTACATTTTGGATTGTTGATCAAAAAATAACCATCCCATTTCGTTCTTGTCACTGCTACCTAAAAAAACCTTGTTACAACCACTTGATTTAGGTGCACTGATTCTAAATCACTGCTCAGATTTGTCCTAGCGCCTAATTTTTTGAGTTATTTAATTTGGTAACTATTTGATAGATGTTATCAGTTTGAAAATGATTAATTTTTTTCTGGATAAAGGTTTTGAATTGGAGCACCCTTTTTGGAATTATTTATGTCGTTTTGTAGACAAGATATGAATTGCACACAGGAAGTAAGACTCACTTACCCCTGTCTTCAAAAATGTTTGGCTCCTGCTCTTGCACTTTTGAGTGGATAATAGCAGCAGTTGTCCCCCGCCATGATTTCGTTGAAGCTTTAATGATACCTGCTTTCCAGCCTTGCAATATTTTGGTTAAATATTTCACCACAGTCGACATTGATTTCATGCAAATGGGATGGTGAGAGATCCAGATAAGAAAGCAAAAACTGTATCTCAAGAGACATCCGACGGTACATAGCTTGATAAGCTTTTAGCCTGTTGTTCCTAGGTCTTCAGTTGTCAGCGCCATGATTACAAAGAAAGTTCTGCATTACAAGGATAAATGAGTCCCAAGCTGCCAGCACGACTGGAGTCAGTTAATTGCTAAACTCCTTGACACTAATCCATTCTCGGATTTCGTTTAATTCAAAAATGCTACCTTCAACTTTAGAAATCAGTTTTTCCACAAAATTTATCTTTGGGATTCTGAAATCCATCAGAATAATGAGTAATTGATTTCATAAATTTTTAATAAGGACAAGCTCAACTTTAAGGGGAGGTAGATCTTCTTTGAATGAGGAGTTTCAAATAAGTGTGTAGCTCATTGTATCGACCAATTGTGTGTTCTTCTCTTGTTTTGTTCGTCATAATTAATTAATCATCTTTGTTCTTCGGTAAGCGTGAGGTCAGAGCTGGAGGCTATTATTAATGTGCATTTTATCATTATATTATCATCCTCATCTCTTCATCATCATCTCTTTTCATCGCCACCTCTTCCTAACTTACAAAGGAAATTAAAGACACGAAAGATTACAAAGGTTCGCTATTAATGCTGACATCTATCATGTCACAATGCTGTTGAGGGAGAAGCCGGTTAGACACAGTATATATGTTTAACTTATCTGCGGGATCCAGTTTGGCGTTGATGAAGTAAGTACGAGGAGGCTGGCTGCTTTTACGATACGATTCGCGACCAATTAGAACAAGTCGAATCTCCAGTAAATTTAGAGTCAACTGTCACTTTTAAAATCGTTCAAAACAAAGCGGGTCCATCGCCAAAGGCGATGAACTGCAGAGGAAGACACCAATAGGTTTATATGATTTTGTATCGTTTCTCTTCAATGTCCAAGTCATTGAGCGCGTCTTGACTGCCTTTGATAAACCCTTGCGTTAGACTGCCCGCGTAAGACTGCCCGTTGCCCACCCCGGCTTGAGATGCCGAAGGCGCGTCTCCTACGTTAGCGAACAAACACGTTAGGGACAGACGTGGTAGAACAGCAGTTAATGGCTAATAAGTGAAAAGCCCACGATAGTGATGAACATTAATTAGGATCCCGCATTCTATCTATAGCAATTAATAATATCCTGGATGATTAAGATTTCAAATACAAGAAGTACATTGTGATAGAAGAATGAGAAAGTGGTATCCGATAACTCGAAGTTGTGATCCCTCAGCAGCGTCGTGGTGGTGATGTGAGGAGGGAAGCTGGTGGTGATGGTAAGGCGTCGCGTCGACTGGCGATGTTTGGTGGTAGAAGATGTTGTAGGCGATGTTTCGTGAAATGGCACGAGAGGCAGATTGTGGAGTTGCTTCGAAGTTGTGCTTATCCGCGAGAGTTTATCTTCAAGTACGGTTCTTTTCGAGGAGATGAAAGTCGTTGGCCATACGTAGCATTTCAGTATTCCTCGTAGCGATTTCTTCATAATTAAAGATGTAGGGCAGTTATATCGTGAGAATATAACACTCTTTCTGGCCACCTTTTGACAATATAATGATTCATGCCATCACGGCAGTTCCATAGACATAAAAAACATTCTTCGTATAGCCTCGCTGTAGTGCAAGAAGTAAAGAAATCATTTTGAGGTCACCATAGATATTCCACTCATGATGCGGGTGATGAACACTTTTCAGAATAAATTTCAATGAGTTACATGTCTCTATCGTGCCAACAAATGTGCGAGACAGAAATAGGAGGTTTTTGCAGCAATTTAGTAGCAACACAGCATTGAGGATAGTAATGTTTGCATCGATGAAAAGTCTCCAATCCGAAATTTCCTAGTACGGATCCATTTACATCAATGTACAATAACAAGCACCATCTCTTTCTTTACATTAGGCAAATGTGGCGTCATGGCACTTACAGAAAAGGGAAATTTTTGTGTTGTCCTTTATAAGATTCTATTGAGATATCTATAGATTTAGATTCAAACTCTGGAGCCCAACAATTCCGCATTTTCTTCATATAAAATGACTAATCACTCACGAAACAATTCAATTTCTCTTGATTTATCAACTGGATCCTCTCTTCTTCGGACTCATCCTTATACATTCCATCAACATAGGTATGTGATTCTTCAGGTGATAGATCATCATCTGTAACTGCACTAGTTGATGAAGGAACTGAGATTTTTATCTCTATTTTATGCGAAACTGCTTTCATAGCTGAATCGCATTCTGGACGCACAATTTTAGATTTGTTCGTAACGGAGAATGTCTTAATATAAATCATGCAAAAGTAGCTATTAGAAATATAATTTATCATTTAGCGACACATCATTCATATAGCGAAAGATATACCCTTCCGTTTGGAATTGAACTATTTCATGTGCCCCTTCTAACACTCAGTACAAAATTTGTGAGGTGCCCAGGGTTATCTTGGTCACCAACTTTAGAACTTAACACACACATGCGTAACTAAAGAATATGCTTCTAACTCAGGAACCTCACTTGATAGAACAATTCTGATAATAGATTCAAAATTAGCTAATTCAGATTAGAATAACTATACTCTATCACCCGAGTAGCACTACCTCTGTTGATTAGAGTTACTGGCACATCACAAGAGGTGCTCAAAATTTAGTCATCAAAACAGTTCATTGAGAAAGGATAAGACGAGGAAACTTGAAACACATTTAAATGTGAATATCTTGGTAAAGATTGATTACTCAAGAACCTGATATAAATCTAGAAAAATTTGTTTTATATATAAATAATTGAAAATCAGTAGGCTTCGAGGATCAGTGCTTAGATTTTGTCCCATGAAAAAAAAAATTCACAGTGAAGTTGTGTCTATGTTATTTAATTTTTGTCAATTTAACATATTCATCTGTCTATTTTAATTACATTTCAAAAGTAACAATTAAATTTGCCATACAGCCGGTCTGTGCCCATCTTAAAGTACATCATTATATCGAAATTGGTTTTTGACTCCTATTCTCCAGAAAGGCGTTCCTCTAACTACGAGTGTAAGCGAAGAATTACATGAACACATTTAATTTTCGAGCTTTATCGAAAAAATGTAGGTGTTTAACACTTTCATCACTTCTCAACTTTGTCTCCTCTTTTTAGTAATGGTTTTCGTCCTGCAATCCACGATTTAAATTTTAAAATGCATTTTTTCACAGAGGAACATGATACCACTTTTGCACCTCATCCCGTACGCGTTTGTTCGTTCATGTTACTCCCGAACGTATGATTTGATGGACAAAAGCAAGGTTGATGTTTAAAAAAGAGGCAACTTACTCTACATCAATATCTATGTAAAGTGAATTGCCTTTCCTCCATAATCAACTCACTAGCTTGCTAAATGTTCTAATGCGCGGTTGATTTTGACTGAGGTTCAGTTTCCTCTTTCTGTTATGCATTTTCGAATCACTTGTAAGCTGTGTGATCCTGAAAAGAACGTATTCATACGCGCTAAACCGTTGCCTCTGTGTTGTGAGACAATAAATTTTGTTACCATTCAAATCATCCGGGCTAGGAAAATTGGATCAAATCTCGTTATCTCTGTCAGGTGTTAATTATAACTAGTAACGAAACTTTTCCACTTATCACAGCTGACAGGCAGTTGACGCCATTTTGATAAAACTCCACGTACAAGACCTAAAAAGCATCTACATACGAGTATATGTACTCAGGGCAGGCGCACACATAAAGCAGTCAGACAGCTTTCGTGGATAATTTCGTGGTGAAAACGTGAACAATTTTTGACCTTTGTTCAATTTTTGGCTCTTCTGAGTACCTAAATGGCTTTTTCTATGGCCTTTGGAAAACAAAATTAAACATGAGCATGTTTGATGGGGAAAGTGGAATAATTAATTCATTGTTAAATATTGCAAATACTTCAAAATCTCTGTCTGTTATTCTAATTAAATTTGTTATCAACAGGTAAGAATAAATCTGACACTCTCATCGGCGGTTAATGTCGTGCAGCGACACTTCTTGCTCACAAAGAGGTCGAAGAAGATTCAAAATATTCTCCTGATGTAAGTTCTGAAGAACTGTAGCAGCAATGCTTCACTGGTTGGGAGATGAGGAAGTTGTTTTCTTTCCCATTAATCAATCTTGTTGTTGGTGTGTACAACCATCTGGAAAATTTCAGTTCGCGTTGTAATGTGGTAATTTACTTCGCTATCATTTTGAAATAACATTATCAACCAGTAAAAAATCTACAAATGGAACGGCGTTTCGCTTCTTTGGCTGGCCTCGCATTGCTGCTCTTCATAATTCCCCACCAAAATATTCCATTGGTTATCCGGGTTCCGTCCATGGAGCCTTTTAAAGGATAGCAACGATTTTCTTATCAAGGTCAATTCGAGCAGCATAAGAAAAGTTTCGCTTTGTCGAAGCGCTGTTTTAAAAATTTCATCATCTCCTTTACTTTCTTTTCATTTTGCAACAGAAGCTGTGAGATTTTTCGTGAGTACATTTCTTGCTCGAACGTTCATCAATGCCATCTTATGTCAGTACATGATTAGATTTTTGTTAAATACTGCACCATCAATGAGCATCATATCTTCATGCAACGTCGTATCACAGTGAAGTACTATGTACGTAGTCCTCCAGTTCCATGTAATAATGTACTGTCGTGTTATACAATGTATTCCTCCCCAATATTATGCCAACATGCTCTATCACACACTATCTTTTCTTCACGAAACAGCACCACGCAGTGAAGAAAACAACTCGCTGGGCGATGCTTGTATCCTGACACGCATAGGCGCCATTCATTTTATTTATTGCCGACCTAGTCAGAGGGAAGATATAAATTCATGCGTTGCGCAATGTAGAGCCATGAGCTAGACGAGGAAAAATAACAGCACTGTCATTTTGCAAGTAGCTCTCAGTTATATTCTTGCTTAGCGAAGGAAAACATGGGCTAAAAATGGTCCTTAAAATGCCTCAATAAAAAATTATACTGCAATTTCTCACTGAACTGCTCTCTTTCCCAGTTCATGTGGCAAGATGAACAAATAGATAAGTTAATTTGAACCTCCCTAACCACTGTGAAGGTGCTCCAACGAGAGGAATGATGGATGCTCCATTCAGGAAGGGGCTGAGAAAATGCGTAAAAATCTATGCGCCAGGTATGTTCCCACACAAGATCCATTGCACATAGAAACAACAAGATGGAAAGTAATTTTAAGAAAGAAGATAAAAGTTAAAAAAGAAAGTAGCAGGTGCTTAACATGTTGACCATGTGTTGGTACATAAGTGTGCCACTAGGTAATTGGCTCGTTTACGTACCGGTAAAATGAACGGCATTTCTGTTATTTCATGTCTTTTTTTTTAAATAGACCTTAGTGTACCAGGTGAAATGTTATCTTACAATTATAAGTTTCACACTTATTAACAAGGATAGAACTGTATTTGAGCAGTAGCGTCGTTTTTTACTTCAGCTGCGCACAACCTAATCAACCAGCTGTCACAACCGCGCAAACGTAGTCAACGTGTTAAAACCTGCATGGACAGCATTGAACCTAAAAAAGATGATCGGGACCAAAATAAAAACGCTATGCTATTTCAACAAAGGAATGGGTTACAGAACTTTTCTCTAGGAACATCACTTCTTCCTCCTGAGAGCGCTAATTTCATCACATACAATCGTATCCTCGTGAGGAGAGATCATGTCGATAGTTTGCCTGTATAGAAAAGTTCACCGACACACAACTTTATGATCGGAAATTAGTTTTTCTTTTCGCTCGAATTATAAAGCACAGCTAGATTTAGAATTCGTTTTCATGAGATAATTCAAATGAAATGCTAATAGAACTGCTCTGGTGAGCCAGAAAATCTCTGCTAACAGCAATTACCTGTTAACATGGAATAATGCGTTGTTCTTATCATGAAAAACTAATTATGTTTTTATTGGCGGATCGATCCGTACGAATGAAGATAATCAGAACTTCCCAGGTAATTACGTTGCCTGGAAGGAGCCTGACGATAACAATTGAAGCTTTTTACAGAATTTCTGTTTCTGAAGCACTTCTGTAGATAATCATAGCCACAACCTGGCCCATGAGAGTGAGCTACAATCGGCAATAGATTTTTCTGGTTCATTTTCACCTCACACAAAATCACGATATTTCATTGCAAATTAGTGAAAGATAAAAATACTTATTGAATGTGTTCTCTCTCATCGTTCAAATTCTACCTTGATTTAAATGCTCTATTTGGTTTTTAATTGTCGAGGCAGTTAAATCTTGAACGATCATTTTTCACACAACTGAACTGCAGAATATATTCTAATTCTTTACCTATTTGTTTCCAAGCCCCTACGTGGCACATTTAATACAGCATTCCGGGTTGTACATAAAATAATGACATCGTCGCGCTCGTTTATTTTAATCTTGTTGGTCGAATTATATTTTGGTGATTAAATTTGATGATGCACATACGATCAAGAAAAGTTCTTCCCTCTGCAGCACTGTGTTGCTTGATTAAATAATTCATTTTTCTTGAGAGCAGCCCTTGATCATTACATGAAAGTCCTGTTCAACATCATTCTGACTGCATCGCAACGAGGGATGGCCGTATCCCACTAAAATAATAACATTACCATTTGTTGAACTTGTTAGGTCACGAGTGGTCCCCAAACCTAATTATGAAATGGAGAGAATTCCAATTTTGATTTCCAGGCCGATCGTAGAGCTGTATTTTACGTTAGATTGAAACTGTGAGTAACTCAGTTAATGTCTGTTATCGATCGTACATAGAAGTAAGTTGTTCTATTTTTCATGTTGATCATTCACCAAAATGATTGATTCATCCATACAATTGCTAATAATGCGACAATTTGACTCGTCAAATTACGTGTGAGTATAACATTGCGTTTCAAAAGCGTATTGGAAAGGTTCAGCTAACTGCTGGATAAGTGATTTCTGGTTATCTTTCATTGAAAAGGAAGCGAATAGAGGGCTATTGAGGCAACGCTATCGCTAAAAAACTAATACTGCAGTAATGCTGTTCGAAAAAAGTTTGTTAAAATATAGAAATGAAGAAATGAGTGGAAGCCGTGTTCAAATGGTGGAGGCCTGCTGAGGCGGGATCACGCCGCCAGAGATCTACATGCAACCATCGCAACGAGAGTGACGCGGAGTTCACGCCAACAGTTGTGTTGTATGATTAGCGGTGGTACAAAATATTCCCAACCATGTGCCTTTCGTATCTTCTTTCTTTTGACGAAAATAACGTGAACCAGTTAAGTTGTCGTACATATTTTCTAAATTTGTTTCAACTAAGAAAATGAAATGTATACCTTTATTCAACAGATCAAGAGCTACGCACTGGAAGTTTAGAGCGAACAAGTTGACGAAAAATATGCCTATCGTTCTTGATAATTTTCATCAATAATACGGAACGTGTTCCTGCGCACTTTACAGAAGGTCAATAATTGCACTCCAGCAAGAAACATTGATTGAAAAAGTTGGAGTTCCTATTTTACGGCAGACAGTTTCCCACTTCTCGATCGGAGGTCGTGCAGGTCACGAAGCGTTGTAGCGTGAGCGTGTCAAAGGATCACCTAATTAACCTCCCTGGCCATTCTATCCTTTGCCTCTAGTACACTCGTACAAGAGTTTAAATTTGAAGTTTTTCGTTTTTCAAACCAGCACACTGTTTACAACACGGCCGTTGTCTGTTAACTTAGCACCGTTTCCTTCATTTTTTGGTGTGGCTGTTATGAAACACATTCTTACTAACTTTAAATAATGTTTCAATTTTTTCACTACCATTTACAAACAGATTTCAGCGCACATGTTAATACATATAACCATGCATTCATATTTCCCACACTGCTTTGAATGAATTAAAATGTTTTCAAGCAGTAAAATCGATTTTTCGATTCTCCTACTTCCAGCCTGACCTTACAACCGTACAAACGTTGTCAACGTGATAAAATGCGTTGACTTATATGGCATCGCTTTTTAATCGGTCTTCAAACAATCAGTCAGGCTAACGTAACGAAACTGAAATATGTAGAACGAAGCAAAAATTTAAAAACATGTTCAAAGTTCAATCGTCACAAACAATACTGGAAAATAAGAAAAAACAAAATATAGCGAATGATTACTGCAAACGAAAAGTATTACAGTATTTTAAAATAACATACTCTGAAATTTCGCTTTAGAATAAATTTAAATGTAATTCGCACAACCATTGTCAAGCGTACGTCAAGGAACATTAAATTTGTGTGCGCAGGTGTGTACGTGTGTCCGTACGTGGATGTACAGCACACGCGTGTCCGTACGTGGATGTACAGTACACGCGTGTCCGTACGTGAATGTGCAGTACACGCGTGTCCGTACGTGGATGTTCAGTACACGCGTGTCCGTACGTGGATGTACAGTACACGCGTGTCCGTACGTGGATGTACAGTACACGCGTGTCCGTACGTGGATGTACAGTACACGCGTGTCCGTACGTGGATGTACAGTACACGCGTGTCCGTACGTGGATGTCAGTACACTCGTGTCCACACGTGGATGTACGTGCGTGTGTGTGTTTACGTGTATGTGCACTCGCCTGTATGTGCATTTGTGTGTGTGTATGTACATGAGTACGTACATTCCGATTCAAAATGATTAGAGCGGTTTAAAAGAAATCGCATTTATTTTAAGCTCAGTAAAATATCGAGAAGATTCATTCTCACTAGCAATTACTAAGTCATTCGTATGCCAATTATTTTTGAATGTATGGACAAGTTTAATGAATATCTAAAACCCCATGTCATTTTTACCGTTGGTAGACCATTTAGGTACTCAATATGATTGGACAGGTAAAGCAAAAAAAAGACATCTTTGTGTCTAGATGAGTAAAACAAATCGATATTTTTTAGAAACTCTGCCTGCTTCCTTAATTGGCTGCAAGAATACTGTGCGGTAGTCTTGCATTCTGCGATAAGTATTTTCATATAGACAACTCCCAAAAGGTTTCAAAATTCTTTAAAATAACCTGGCATTTTGGCATTTGACTTATCATTTAATATTTTCTAAACATTTGTCGCAAAATTCAATTGTGGCTTTCTTGCAATTGGCCATTCGTTCATTTTTATCTGAATGCTTGACATAGCGCTTACGATTAGATCTTCGCTTCGTATAGGGGAATCTGTCTCACGAATATACTGGTCAGAGAGAGAATATTATTGTTCTTTGATTTCTCTGCGAAGCGGTTATCGTTCTCCTGTATAAAATCAATCGCATGTTGTTCGTTAGAAGCTTGTAAAGATTATATTAGATGAGTTAGTTTAAGCCTTCCCAACTGCAACAAAGGCGTTCCAAAAAAAGGAAGAATGAAAGCACCATTCAGTAATAAGGTAAGGGAACACGGAATCTATGCACCAGGTGTGTTCCCTCTCAAGATCCTCTGCGCATAGAAACAGTTAGTTAGAAGGTAGGCAATAAAAGAGAGTCTTTGGAGTTTCGCAGTCCAGTGCCTTTGGAGCTTCAATCTCCTCTTAGTTGACTGACTCCTAGTACAGGCTGAAATTGTACTACCTATGTTCAAGCTGCAGTGTTCAAATGCTAGCTGCAATTGAATTTTACAAGTCGAGTACTAATTTAGAAATTTAAATCTCATAGTCAGTATTATAGTCTTAGCTGCATTTACTGCATAGTATTCTAGTATTAGTAGAGTTGAGGTGCCTTCCTTCATTTTAAAGTTACTGAGTCTTGGTATTAATCACAGTCACTGTACTCTTTTCACAGTAGCAGAGTTTGATCTTTATCGCATTTGCAGTATCTTGTTGACAATAATTGTCGCGTCCTATACCTGATTGTAATTTGCTAGTAATAATTTTAATTTTCTAGCATGAGTTGTAGCTTTAGTGTTTTGTTCTATAGTTGCAGTGTTCAGTCAAAACCTGTGAAGAAACTCTGACTTCTTGTATTTGTCTATTTGTTTCATTTTTTCGTTTAAAAACAGATTTAAACTTATTGGGGAGGACCTGTATCTTCTGCTCATTAATAGAATTGAAAATTTATAGTAAATGCTTAGAAAATTTGATAGATATAGTGGTATCTACCGAAAATTTATCCAGAGCGGTTTTTCATCATTGGTTTTCTTAATTCAAACCATTTCCTCTCCTGTAAGGAAAATAGGCTCTTCCTCTTCCCTTCCTTTCGCTTTCAGCTCACCTAGCGTCAAGTGGGATGAGAAGGGTGAAGCGGCATTTTTTAATGTTTACAGTGAACTCGGCCGAGCGCGGCCTTCTCTTCTGCTGCGTTGTGGCGGCGGCGCCACACAGCATCGACGCAGCAGCGCAGTTCAGGGCAGCCGTGGCCGCGTGCTCTGATGCCAGGCCCAGCCAGGGCACCTGGAGCGCCGTCAAATACTGCCTCATATTCCAAATTTCTGGGCTGATTCGGCGCCGTCAAGCGCTGCTTACCGCGTAAATGCTGCGCTAATTGTTCGGGGAATACTTCAATGCTGGCTGCTGTTTTTGATGTAATAAATTTTAAACTCCAGTTGCGTCTTCGTGGTGTTTGAAAATGAAAATGAATATAATTTAATGAGATCAGGTGTATTCAGATATTTAACTGAACAAAACTTATTTGCCCAACTCTTGCTGTTGAACTATTAAGAAATTCAAATATCGAAGAATTTTGCATTAAATTCGTTGCTCAACTTGTGTCAGAAAAACAATGACGACAAGAACGTCCTTCGCGAGTGTTTTCATTTTAATTTTCCGCATTTTCGTTCGAGAGAAAAGTTTACGCTATCTTTTGCCTATCTAGGCAGCTTTGGCAACCGAGACATCGAAATTTTTTCTTCCTTGTGGCTCGAATTGAACTCAAACGTCACTGGGGTGCTCTGTGATAATCGCCTTAACTGAGAGCACGCGTGGATTCAACTGTAAATAAATTATAAACGCAGGATTGTCCGCTGAGGCCAACATTCACAATTTCCTCACTATTTTTCAGGCATTAAGACTGTTATTATACAAACAGTGACTAAACCTCATGAGACACTCATTACATCCGTTCTGGAAAAACTGTGAATCGTTGCTCGTGAATAATTATCTATGTAGAATGGAAATCATTAGATGTTGGGAGGAAAGACTGATCACATCAGTGAGACATGCATACAATCTGTTTTTTTCACGTTTTTTTAAGAATTAGAATGCAGAAATGAACCATTAAGTGACACTGCGAGATGTGGCACAAAATTTGAACCAAGAGACATGACACGAACTGCGTGATCTGTCACGAGGTATGACACTGCATTAAACTACGATATATTATACGGATTTTATGAGTCAAAGGTTATCCATTTTTTATTACAGTTTAGCTAGCGAATTTGAACACCTTTCACTAAAGAAAAATTATTCAAATACATCCGAAATGGTTTCATCGGCCTCTTAGGGTAAATATGCACCAGAATTTTCTACGAGTTCCGGATATAAAATGCTTCATGCTTCTATTATTACCACTGGTATCTTTGATACTACTACGCGATTTTGAACTTCATCTCAGCCCAATTACTGAGTATAGTTGTTGTTGTCAATGACCTCTGAACCTTCAAAATAGTCGAGTGCAGAGAAGTAAGAAGAAATGAAAACGATTACGATTTTAATAAAAAATAAATGAGATATCCTTCAGTTGCAATAATAGAAGTGAAGAAATGAAATGTGTGAAGAAATATAACTGAGGTGAGAGGAATTGTTTAGGTTTCAAATCTTTATATGTTAACTCATTAATTAGCACCGTGGTCTTTAATAGTTCAAATCAAAAGATCCAAACAGGAATGAATAGAGGGAAAACTACCTATTACACAAACGTTCACAAGCCTCATTTTTCAGTAATTATGAAATAAAACAGAAATTATTCCATGACATCAGGGTAACTTTACCTACTGCAATGTACTCAAGAGAAAACATGTCAGAACGACCGCACAACCGCTTGAAGAGCGTTCCATTAATGAGATTTAAGGTCGAACATTTTTGTGGAAAGCGGAAGTTACAGGAACAAAAGGTTTTCCTTGACAATTGCGTAATTGAGTTGATGACGACGAGTGAGAAGCATTCATTTAATTTGTCTTATCTTCTTCTCGAAACTTTCCCCTCCTGAACTAAAGCGATCCGTACAGCAGTCGAAGGCCAAACTCAAATTTGCATCCTCACCTACCAGTGATACTGATGTTTCCCAGGTGCATGGGCTGGGTCAAGGTAGATTTCTTGAAAAAGTTCCTATTCCATTAGGCCATTAAATGTTATGTTGAATAATAATCAGATTATAAAAACTTTCTCGCAGTGTGGAAACAGGTAAGGTAACGAGCGCTTCCAGAGTCCTTGGCCATTCGTCAAGGATTCCATTGAATCTGATTTCTCACGCTAAACTAAATGACAACTATGAAAGCAGCGCAAGGTTTGAAGTAATCTATCGACTACTTTGAAACGAGCGATTGGAGCTCAGAAGCCGCATTTTCAAGTCCAGCTCTGAATCAGTCGAGACTTCGCGAGCTCCATGTCTGCTTAATTTATTCATAGAATTAACCGCAATATCTTTGTTTGTGGCGTAGTGTACGAAAAGGAAAGGAAACAAACGAGATTGCAAATTGATTTCGCGACGAAGTCTTTGTAGGAAATTTGCGTAGCAAGGAGAAATAAAGCGAGGAAAAAAGGTCTGGTATCTAATTTCTTTCTTTAGCGAACTTTTGAGTAACCATTGAAGCTCTATTCACAAATTCATTCATGAAAAATTCGTTTTAAGATGTTCTTATAACGTTTCATCCTAAATGAATTGAAACCGCGAAATTATCTTTGATAATCGTTCTCACTCGGAATAATACCACAGTGGAGCTGAGAGCTCACTCCATAACGAATAGTTTGTCATTCACGAATCTACATAGCGTATGAGTTGAATTCAGTGACATTGAATTAAGCTCGGTTCTCAACTGGTGCAAGACATTTCTGAGTGACATTTGCATGACAAAATTTTTTGTGGAAAACACTGTTCTAGCGCCTTGAATATTGGTAACACGGAACATTGCTATAATACAGATCAGCATGATGCATGCACGACGTAGTACATCACTGAGCTTTTGTTGCACCTCCATCGCACCATAGTATACAGAAGCGCTACAACCAGTCTATCCCAGGCCACATCAAATTTTATCAAAGGCACGTGCCATTCGGGACTAAAGTTTTCCAAAGTTAACAGTAATCTGAGATCAGACTTATAAAAGGACTCTCGAAATTAATCATGTGCGCCATTATTTCAACTAGAGATGAAAGTAACTTCAACTAATGACTTCAATTTTTTATTACATTCGAATTCAAACGCTTGAAAATTAATTTTCGAAGCTGATTTACTTTTACGATTCATTAATTGCCATTTTCACTCAATGGGGTCTGCAGGGTCGAACAGGAATAATCATAAAATCTATTAAGTGGGGTAAATTTCCAGTAATTTTTTTCCCTTTCGAGGGGATTTTGACTCCTCATAGCAGAGAATTTAAATGGGTTTAGCCCACAGCTGATGCGACAGCAATGCAGTTCTCACACACGTCCATATTTTTTTTGTGCTTCAGCTTAAACTGGAAACAGTGGAAATCCCAGTGACGCTTTTCATAAAAAAATGCAGGAGTGTAAAATACAAATGGAGAGGAATTTTTTAGCTGTATGTTAGTCGTCGACATCGGGTAGCTAATTTCCATTCTGATAATTTTTATCAACCCAGAAAATTAGACCCTCAGTTGAAAGTTTAATACTAAAAAAATGCAGCATAATAGAGAGTTGCATGATGACATGGCTCATGCATGATGACAATTCAGTGAATAACTAGCTCTAGAACTAAATGAGGTGCGCATTTATTAGGCGCGTGATATGTGTCGTGGTTTTACGCTTCAGATACCCTACGTCGTGTTTAAATAAACGTTACGAAGAAGGGTTCGTTTGGCCAACGATCACCTTTGTAAAAGATCCGCCATCGAAAGCATATTCTCGTCGATACGAACAGCAAATGCTTAGTTCTACGAACATTGCCCAGAACATCGCATCAAACCGTCAACTGTCAACAGTCAAACCGTCAACCTCGAGAAAACGTCATTTGAAAGCTACCCCACCTTGACACCCTCACTCTGGGAGAGCCATGTCGCCAGCGACTTGAGAAAGCTGTAGTGCTAGATACTTCCATCTCTCTTCATAGAATTCAACTCTTTCCGTAGACACTTGGAGTCCCGTCTATTCTATATAAATAACTTGTTAATTAATATGCAAACTCAATCTAATCTGATTATCTGACGACACTTGCTATTTCCGATAAATTATTAACGTAAAGGATTGTAAACGAGAACGTGTATGTTCTCAAACGTGACAGCGTCGTCGAGACTGCCCGTCTGGGAGGCAGCGTTAGGGCATTAGCTCGACCGAGACTCTAAGTGCAGGACGTGCAGGCGCCCCGCTCTGCCCTCTGGGCAAAGCGATGGCATTGGCAGTTATATTCATTGAAGTCACGTAATTGACTTAATTGGTTAAGTCGCCAATCTGGAATTTGAGTGCAGATGAGTATCTATCCTTTATGTATCCACTATTATCATTCATTTTGTTGCTTCACGAATAGGTTAGTTGGAATTCGCCTTCAGTGTACGAAGCATTATTCTGTACCTAGTATGTGTGCGGCGTAATTTCAAATTATGTATTATATAATCTGTTTTGCTGACTGATTCAGTAACGAGGCCTCACCTCGATATGAACTTGTTATAAATAAATTCCTGTCCATCGATTGTGTTAACTATTTGAATCAGAAGTCATCGTTATATTTTCAAGTCATCATTTCAATATTAAATTAGGAATTTGGAAACCTGTTTATTTAATCCCTTGCAATTATATAGCTTCTAGTAATCAGAAAGATATGACATCAGAAAATACTAATGACAGAGTAACATCAGAAATTTACTGAAATACACGTCATCGGGAATAAATGACTTATGAATACGATAAAAGTACTAACAGCGAGGAACGATCATTATAATGGTGCCTGAGCGGTGGAATATGAGTTTGCTGTAATGTAAATGTTATTTTCGAATCTCACACACGGAAGAATCATTATGATGGGTTGTCCAACAAAACTATAGGAAAAAATATTTTCGTACACAGTACACAGAAATTTTTTTTAAAAGCATTTCTGACAAACTGAAACGAAACTAGTCGACGAAATCTTCGTACTAAAATACGTAGAAGCAAAGTATGCCAAAAATTCAAGAAAATTGAATTTTTGGAGGATGTGGATACATTTTTCTATCCTGCTTGACTATACTATTTCTTATTTCCATCAATTCAGAATGTTCATTTTGATAATCGTTATTTGTTCACGTCATAAAACCGGAGTGAAAACTTGACTGTTCATGCGTCGGAAACTTGCCTGAATATTTATGTGCCTATTCCGTGCGTGCTTAACCGCTCGTCCCACGCACTTCAGCTGATGCGCTCTTGTTCACTTGGGACTTACAGCACAGATTTCTGGATCGAGTTGTGTGTTTGGAAAATCCCTCACTGTGTTTAGTTTTCCGTCTTAAGAGATAATTAACAGAGAAGGAAACGAAGGTAAGCATGAAGGTAAGCATTTGAGAGTTTTGAACGCATCAGATTGTTTTGAACAAATAGTTGATTATACAACTGAGTCACCGAGCAGTCGACAATTTTCCACAATGATCTCACAATCCCTCATTAAGCTTACCGGTGTCAGAGTTGTCCCCAAATGGCAAGCAGATTTTGTTTTTCATGCGCAGTGAAGTTTATTTGTGCATATTATCAAAGTTATATTTCTAAACAATGCTACGCAACTGGATTTGTACATAACAATGACCCAATAAATTTTTATTTAGAATTCTAATCTCTAAGAAGCGCAAAATTGACTTCAGAATTGTTATTAATTTCTTCTTTTCGGAACAAACATATGTGCCTTTAGTTAGATAAGCATGTTTAAGTCCTTCTAACCGCAACAAAGACGAGAAAAGGTGTAAGAACCTGCTTTTCTGCTGTCCAAGAATAGTGTGACAGAAACTGAACGGTTTTAAACAAGTTTTTAAAATCAGCCGTAGGGCAGACCACTAAAATTTTATTTATCTGATAGCTAATTGAGACACGCTGGCGATGGTACTGATATAATTTTACACTTAATGAGTGGGAATATTTATTTCATAATTACTTATACTTGACCCGAAGCATTTTATGAGGTACCATTCCTAACGCACTATGTTGAAAGCAACACTAGAATAGGTTTCATTCCCTAACACGTTAGCTGCAACAGGTTAAACTGAAATTCAATATTCAATGACAATTACATTTAATTTTAGTATTAAAATATATCATAACGCTGACCCAAAACTGAATCATTGGAATACATTTATACGAACCTAAATGAATCAAAGGACTGTGAGTGTGTTTGTTTAAAAAAAATTAATGAATCGTTAGGAACAGTTTATGATGATCATTTGCTGATATGTGAGAACTTTACTATAACTTTTCTCAAAAAGGAATGAAATAAGTATTGCCATATCTGAGTTATATTAAAACATTGACATGAGCTTCACCAAAAGTTGGCTAGATAACTCATCAAAAGACATGGTTCAAATGTAAATCTATTATACACACCATTCACAACGAAACAATAATAAATGCAATGGAGGCGTCAATACGTGTTTATCTAATTTCATAAGCTTTAAAATTGTTGCAAATTTAACAATTTTTCATTACTAAATCGGAAGATCATCAATAGAACTAGCAAAAAATGGTAAGAGTATTTTTCTAGAGAATGTGTATAAGCCTCCAACTGCCTATCCGGAGCCTTTCGAATGAACTCAATAATGCTAAATCGTACTTCAATAAGTCTTTTTCCAATGACATAATCATATGCTGTGACTTTAAGTAGAATTTTCTGAAACGTGAACTCTGCAAGCAAGCGTCAAGTTTTACCAATGCATTTCAGTCAAAATCTTCCCTTCTAATATTCACGAAGCCTACACGTCTCTTGAAAATCGGCTACGCTGCCTAATAAACCTTGGCAGACTCAACTGACTTCCTCTGAGGAATTCTTATTAAGAAAAAGTCTTCAACACTTGTAACAAACAACAGGCTAAAATTCACTCTCACCTTGACACAAATTAACCAAATTTAGAAAAATTGTATTCTGTACTAGTAGAATAAATTTTTTCAATGATCATCTGCCAATAAGACGTTGATACGGCAAACATCAATGAAACTATATAAAACCACCTGGGATTTTAAATATTGCTTGAAACACATATTGCTCGATCATCACTCGTACGATTTCCCTGAAAAATAGGTAAATGCCCTGGACAACTGAAAGATCGTTATTCATTGAAGGAAACGCCAAGCGTCCCTTGCCTCTACGAAGGGAGATCTCTGGAGCAATGTGCACGGGATTCTGAACTATGCAACAAAGTAAGTGAAAATATCGAATAAAAGCTAGTTTACGCTCAAGTTCGCTTAATTTGAAACTGGTATAAATAAAGCCATTGCCTGTTTAATTCTAAAAAAAATAATTACGAAACCGTTGAAATCACTGTCCACGACAATGTAGATTATCACGAGTAAAAAATATTGCGAATGATTTTGACAACTTTTTCTCAAACATGGGTATTTTAAAATGTTGCTATCAGCACTACTTGTAAACCGACTGACCACTTAGCAACTTCTTCGCCTTTACGCTTACTAATTCCTTTGGTATTCTTCACTACATAAATAACTTGAAAATAAATGATGTAGATGGAAAATGTTCCTCGCTGAAGTACTAGAAAGTGTAGCTGATACATATAATATCGCCAACCATCTCATAATTAGCAGTTTGTTTTCCCAGGTATTTTCCCAAACTCTTTAAATTGCCCGAGTAATACGCATCTTTGAAAATGATGATAAAACTTCTGTTAATAAATCAAACATATTTCTGTATTACCGATTTTTAACAAAATATTTGAGCAAATGGTTTGAAAAGGGTCCCTTCAAATTTAACAGAAATTATTTCTCTGTGATGAACAACAAAGTTTTCTAGAAAATCAACAATCCAGGCCATTGTCTATCATTTATTGAACTTTCATCGGAATATTGATGAAGAAAAGCTGTTCTCCTTGTGTCTTAACTTTCAAAAAGCAATCAATTGCCTGGACAATACCATATTGCCCTCGAAACTGCACCATTATACGGCATTACAGCACATGAATAGTTTATATCATACTGAAAGGGATTTATTGTCTAATTTCATACCTAATAGGCTTCAATCGAACTCATACAATATATTCCTGAAGTAAGCATAATTATGTTGTACATAAAGATTTAAAATAGGAAGAGCCCGAGGACAGATTCATGATGAAGTCCATGTCTAATTTATTGTAGTTCATGGCAACGGGCTGATATCGACCCTTTAGGTATGATTTAAACCAATCATGTGCAACTCCTCCATAATGCCTTCACCCATCTTGATGCGTGGAAGGAAGGCATTCCGTTTGTAAAAGAATATAATGTACTCTGTCATATCGATACTCATGCATTTTTTTACTCATATAAAAAAAATTGTGT